>SEMN01000987.1:5000-131992 GCA_005408345.1 Macquaria australasica | reverse complement strand
TCATTTGAACCTAAACAGATGTCATTTTTAGGGCTGCGACTTATGACTTACAGAAATGTGATGTGGAAACTTAAAACCTCCAGCGCATATACACGGGACTTTTCACTGAAGTAGGAGACATCTTGGATTCTGGATTTTTCAATGAGGGACAAAGAGTAAATTATAATTTTAAGAATTTTTACATTTTAAATAGATAGTTAAGTTTGCTTTGTTTAGTTTTGCTGTGTGTGTGTGTGTGTGTGTGTGTGTGTGTGTGTGTGTGTGTGTGTGTGTGTGTGTGTGTGTGTGTGTGTGTGTGTGTCTCCTGTGCATTAGTTCTTACTACTATGTCTTAGTATATTGAGAGCTACTGAAAACTGAACTCAAATTTTATGTGTCAACATACTTGGGCAATAGAGTTGATTCTGATATTACCATAAATGATTAAAGTTTTTTGTATTCATACTTTTGTACCCTTTCAAAAGAGTCATCTCTGCCACAATGAGTCATACTTTGCACTTGAATAACAACGGATGTGTTTATTTGCTTCATTTATTATATATAGCGCATACTTGCTGTTTGCCATAATGATACCTTGGAGAGGCTCAAGGGGACAGTGTGCTTGTGTTCTCTTTCTGAACAACGTAGTTGAGAAAGTATAGATGTCTTTTGATGTATTTTGGCACGTCATTTCAAAAAAGTTGTGATGTGAGCACTGGAATATGACAGTGGCTTTGTATTTTCCTTTGGGTCTCTTCAGACACAAGTTCAAGAGTATTATCACTGCTTTCGGGAGTTAGATCTTTGACTGTAAACTAATTAAATATAATATATTTTCCTCTGAACACTTCATCTCAGTAATAGGTGTTGTTAAAAGACCACTGATGCCTGTGTGTAATGTTTTGGCTCTCACATGAGGAGTAAATGAGGACAAGTATCAAGGCAAGAGAGCAAGAGAGAGAGGGAGACTCGTTTTTGAGGATCAGACTGAAGCAAATATGTGGATACGGTATGTCAGACTCCTGTCCCTTTCTGTCACACAAAGTACCAGCATAGCATGGACTGTTCTTAAGCACAACTTTGAATTTTAACAAGACACAGGATAGCTGTTGTGGGAGAAAGCATACCCCTCTAAAAGTTTGGTGTCATTTCAATCCATAGTCAATTACTCAGGCTGAGCTGCAGGCCACTTCTCCCTGTCAATCATTTGATGTGAGTGTTTTCAGATATGACAGCACGCTGAGAGCTACAGCACAAAGCTAGACAAGCAGATCAGGTGCGGTGGCGTTAAATGAGAAAATTTTACACAGTTTACTTCCTGTTCTCACAGGTAATTAACACTGTCAAATTTGTTCAATATACTATGTTTGTGGTTTTTCAGCACGCCTGTGTGTCTGTGTTCATTTTATGCCTAATTGTTTTCCAGTTCGGTTCCCAATGCGCACACACACACACACCCCTCCCCATGGACATGCTTTTGTGACGCCAGCATGTCCATACAATTCATCACATAATGGTCAGTCTATCATGTGAATCTTCAGGGTGTTATCAAACTGACCATTGCAGCAAGACAAAGATAAAGCACTTGAGCATAGAGTGGGGATGGAGATGAATCCAGTGTATGCCTTTACATACATCCGTCTATTCATCTGTGTCACGGGGGGTAGCAGGGATTGGACCAAAGCGCAGACAGCAGAGGCAGACTGGAGCAGCTTCAATGGTTTATTAAACACAAAGGTACAGGGAGGCAGTCAGGCAGGATGACAGACAACAGGTAAGTCCAGGTTCATGACAGAAGCACTGGGAACATACACAGGAACACAGAAACTAGGCACATAACAAACAGTATGAATCCACAGACAACAAAGCAAGGGGACCAGTATAAGGAAACACACCAAAAGACTAACAGAGTACAACAGTCTGTACCATGTTGACAGAGCTGACTGACAAAATTCAAATAAAAAAACTGTACCATGCCGATGATATGTGATGCTATGATATGTGCTTTTTATCAGTAATGAAAGGTGTAGGTGAAGTATGAAAACTAGGGTTAAATTTGAGGCAGCTGAAGCTATTTTAGTGAAAAGTAATACATCTGCAAGGCGGCCTTACATGGTGAGAGATTCATAAGAGAAATACACCATCCCAGAAAAAATAGTAGAATAATAGACAGGCAGCATTTTCCTCATGCATGCGTCCTTGGGTATTATGCAGGTGTACATTATTTTCTGTGGTGATTAAAACTTCTATTGAATGTAACCCTGACCTGTTGGTAGGAGATGGTCCTCTAGACTTCATATATTACAGCCTCCAGTCAGTCAATAAAACCATCACTCAAATATCACTGAAATGTGGGCCTGGAAATTTATGAAATCTTTCTACAAAAATGGATTGTAGTTTTTAAATATTTGGTAATATCATCAGATAAGCCTATCTCTTCCTGAGTGTATTATGGAGGTTATACTTTATAAATGGAAATTAAACAGCATAATTTCCTTGACATGGGGTACTGGAAACCCACCCACCTGATGATGAATTATAAAGACGATTCCTGGATCATTTTTGACAAAGAACAATACTCTTCATCATTCACGTTCCCTTCGTTCATTGCCACTGAGAGTTTAAATCAGCAGAAGAAACATGCAGGCTACCGAATGTATCTTAGGTTAGTTTAAATGGAGATCAATGGTGCATCAATTCCAGCATGATCAAAGAAGACATCAAGGTTTTTCTACCACATTGATAGAGCCCATGAAGAAAAATAACGTTAACTTTGTCTTACTGTAAGGCATCTCTGTGACTACAACATAATCACTGATCATTTCAAGTATAGGGTGAAATGATCATTTTAATGACACAGTTGAGTATTATCTGTGTTTTATGGGCCTGGTGTGGTGAAAGCTGGAGTTACTGGAAGTGAAGCTGGGGCACCATCTGCTGGAAAAAAGTAATCAGGCAACATGAACAATCTGACTGCAATACAGAGGAATCTCTACAGAACAGTAAGAATCCTACAATCTTTTGCTAGTGGAAATACGTTAATATAAGCTTCAAAATATACTGTTCTTGGTATTTTTTTTTTATCATCAGCATATAGGGTGATGACTACTTCTTACATGTCAATAATCTGTTTAACCACATTTTTGACTTTTGGTCCACTGCCCACTCCCTCTTATGAGACATGACAGATTTGGGCCAGAGTTTTCTTTTAGAACACATCATTAGTACTCCTTAGTAATTATTTTATGCTGATAATAATGCAAGATTTTACATAGCTAAGCCTACGTAGTATTTTCTATTTTTGTTTTGCCCTTTTTCCCAGAGACATCCAAGTACAGGGATTAGCTATAGAGCAGTTGCAGTAAGTGATCAAAAAGAAAAGATTGCTTGATTCAAGTATGTAATCCCTGACATGTTTGATTTATTGTATTGCACTAGAACTATGTATTATGATTCATACCAAATGAAAAAAACAAATCAGCTTTTCTGCTTGTTTTCTGCCATCAAATGGCAACCTTCTGCAGTGGTGGAAGAGTACTTAAATAAAACTACAGAACTATTAACATGAAAATATATTTAATGTACCAAAAGTACAAGTACTCATTATGCAGAATGACTCATTTCAGAATAATACAGTATATATTATTGGATTGTGATTATTGATGCATTTATGTTTAAGCACCATTTTAATGTTGCAGCTGGTAAAGGTGGGGCCAATTTTTAGTTGTACCTCAAAATCTTACTTAAGTACTTGAGCTAATGTACTGAGTTACTTTCCACCACCAACAATCTGGCTTTCCTTCAATAATTCAAGGAGTTCTGTGTGCGGTATTATTGCTGTGCAGATCTGAGTCAAACCTTTAAAAGTGCCAATTTTACACATTAAGCGCTGAGATTTGATAAATTGCAATGAACTGAGGGAACAGATATTTGTTATCAAAATCATTTACATTTTAAACTGGAGTGAGGGACTTGCAGTGGGCCACCAGCACTTGATGACCTGACAAATTCATACTTAACGCGCATAATGTGATATAGGCTACACACACCTTGTATAAAGGCCATTTAAGGGCTTGTGCGCTATTAGGTTCCCCAGAATGAATTGCAGGGAAATAGGTGAAGCTACAGCCACCTAGTGGAGAAGAAGAGGGGGAAAAAGCAATGGCTGCGGATGATTAGTCAAAAAATCACGTCTGATGTCTTTTCCTGAACACTTCCTTGACCTTGATGGAAAACATCATGAAGTCAAGGAAAGATGTGAAGGAGAATTCATAAGAACTTAGGAAAAGACAACTGTGTTGCTAAGAGAATCCCACTCCTTTTTATGTTTTTGTTTTTTTTAATCTAAATGAATTTAAGATATTTGTTTTCTCCATTTTCTCTCAGCTTTATGACAGTCTCTGTATAGGTGTTGAAAATAGTGAAAAACAGTGATTGGAAATAAGGCATCTGGGGTGCTCTCAGTGATGCCATGTATTCTAATTTTGGTATGATCGACCTTATTTCAGTGAAAGGTGTACATAAAAAAAAAAAAGAAAACAAAAAGAAAATGGTGAGACACAGCAACATCCAGTATAGAAGTAAGTAAGAAGTAACATCACTGAGTTAACTAAATGCTCGTTTAGGTTTAGTGACATTTAGGGTAAAAATTTAAATTTAAGTAATAAATGATATGCCACAAGGTGTCCTGATGAGTGCTTGGAAAAGGAACATCACATAAACATACTATATGACTTGAATCATTCCAAATCACAATATGTTGTAAATTGGGAAGAACATTTCTTAATCTGTAAATTGCTGATGTACAATTAAAAACTGCATATTTTAAAATGTATTGCAGACATGATCAGTGATGAATTTACTAATTCTCTGAAGTCTTTACGGTATTCAGGGAGATAGGAGGATGAATGCCAGTTCGCACAAATAGCTTTATTGCTGTTTTGTGATTACTGACCAGTGAATTTAATGAATGACGATTAAACTTGCGTTGCGGGCAGCAGCAGAGCGAGCCACATGATCTTAAGCGTAACATTAGTACGTGACCACGCACAGGCCTGACGCACGTAGTATAAAGCCCTGTCGTCTGACGTCAGCGGCCTCTTCCCTGCCTGTGCCCTCGTGAGCTGGGCAGTGTAAAACTCCCTGTCTCTTTTCTCCACCAAGTGAATCCAAAACCATCCGTCAAAATGGTGAGTTGATCGCGTTTCTCCGAGTAACTAACGAATTGTCGGCCACACGAGGCGTCCCCAGCGTTAATATTAATGTGTTCGTACGGGCACTTTGCGGATGACACGCTACTTACATGTCGGTTGTATGGTCTTGTGCTTTGATCAAAATGGCAGCCATCCTGTTATCGGCACCGTTAGCCCCGCGGAGCCACTGCGGCTCTTTAAAGAAACGGTCCTGAATTGTTTTTACTACGTTGCTTGCTTCTTTTCCTAGGTTAAAGTATTTATGACGGCTCTGCGGGATTATATGCCGACCAACTCTCCTGTAAATGTTGAAACGGCTAACGTCTACGATGTTGTGGTGTCGGCTAACTTTTACTGTGTCGGCTTTTTGCTCCTTCGTCGCTGTTGTCCTGATTCAGCTACATTTATGGCGATACTAGCCGAAGTGTCTGCGACGAGTGTCCTTTTGAATATGTAGTCTGTGGTGGGATGAGCGTCATGTTCTTGAAGGTGTGGATTGGAGGGATAATTTGCCGGCATTTCCCGGCTCGGGCCGGCCTGCTAGTTCAGCTATAATGTTAGCATTTAGCGGACTGTCAAAGTCTGTACACGTGGCCTGTTCGTGCCGACATATTATGCCGGGTGTTGCTTGGTTGACTCTGTTTTTACCAACGATTCATAGGCTATATTGTCGGTGTTGACAACAAATCATTGTTATTCACTGGATATATTGATAAGCATTGACAAAGTGTTGTTTAAAAAAAAAAAAAAAAAATCTCGGCCAAATGTAGTAACGTCACAGCTGTGGTGATGGCGGATACCCAACGCCCTGGTTGAAAGTGCAGAACCGCTACGTTGCGTCAGCAGCTATTCGGTGTGCTGTTAGTGTTGGGTGACATCCATGTGACAATTATATACATACTGAAAGAGAAGTGTACAAAAAACATGAACACCAGTGGCTGTAAGCAATGCTCTTTTGCTATGTGTGCGCTTGTGTTTTTGTGTTTTGACTTTGACTTTGCTCCTTCAGGTGAACTTTACCGTCGACCAAATCCGTGCCATCATGGACAAGAAGGCCAACATCCGTAACATGTCTGTGATTGCGCACGTTGACCATGGAAAGTCAACTCTGACAGACTCGCTTGTGTCAAAGGCTGGCATCATTGCCTCAGCTCGTGCTGGAGAGACCCGTTTCACCGACACGCGCAAAGATGAACAGGAACGTTGCATCACCATCAAGTCTACGTAAGTATTATGTTATCTTTCCTACTGCATTCTGTATTGCATTCAAGTAGGTCTGCATCTCTGACGTTTGGTAGCAAGTAGATGATTATCTTAAGGGCGCTGTCGATACGTTATCAAAAGTCAATACATTGCCCATTCACAGAGCAGCTTAACTGAAGAATCTAGGTGGTGCAAGTGTCCTGTTTGAGGGTCTGTGTTTAAGAAGTTACCCACCATCTATGTAGTCAACTGTGACACTGCTTATGTTGGCTATTCTGGCTGTTTTTGTGTATAACACAATGTTGATTAAATCTGTCAAAGTTGTTTTGTTTATACCCCAGATTGCATATGGTCATGTCACAGCTAACCATTTTGCAAACCATGCTGTTTGTTTTGAAAATTAAAATAACTTTTTCTACTGTTCCACTGTTAATTTCTTCACAGTAATGGTATAAAAACCAATTGGCTGACTTCTAAAATGTGCCTGTGTAGTTACTCCCAGCCAACTTCAAGTCGGCATTAGATTGCGTCAATGCTATATTATTGAGGTAATGCATAGCAGACTTTTTAAATATCAGTCAGTGCTTAAACAGGACTCGGGGGAGCCCTGAGGTGGCTGTAAAGTATTTATGAAACAGTTTTGACAAGGACAGCTAAATATTGCCATATTGTTTTCCATATTTGCAGTCACTATTTAAACAAAGTAAAAACCAAGTTGTAGCACATACACTATAAAGAAATGATGCTCTTGTGGCTAATTTGTTAAATGTTGCCTTTACATCCAGTCAGAATGAGTCAACGTGGACATCACTGTCTAGGGGGATACTTCAGTATTCTGTGTGCTGGCAGTTACAATGCCATTATACTGAATAACATCAATTTCACTGACTTAATTGAATATCCAGTGTTACACCTCTGAACTTTGCTCTTATGTACATTTATTTGTGCTTTTATTTGCATTTATTTAACGTTATTTTATGGAGAAACGCTTACATTACAGTTAGACATGATGTTTTTTAAATCTGGTTGTGTTTAGTGTGATTTATTTTTTTTGTATAAAAATAGCACCAGTTTAGTAACATTTGACTTATGACATTTGACATCTTACTTTGTCTCTGACTTGGCAGCGCTATCTCCCTGTTCTACGAGCTGGCTGACAATGACTTGGCCTTCATTAAGCAGACCAAGGATGGCTCCGGCTTCTTGATCAACCTGATTGACTCACCGGGTCACGTTGACTTCTCCTCTGAAGTGACTGCTGCTCTCCGTGTCACTGATGGAGCCCTGGTTGTAGTGGACTGTGTTTCTGGTAAGGACAAGGCTGAACAATCCTCAGTAGATGATGTGAGCTCTCCAACCGGATTCTCAGTTTTAGTGTTTACTTTGTTTTTGTGTCAGAAAAGGACTCAGAAAGACTACTACAAAATGTGTGCAGCTTGTTAATAATTCATTGTCTTCAAAAGAATCTTCAGTGCACACTTTTTCTTCTCACAAAATTTCACTGCATTAAAATGTGCACTGCTACAAGAAAAGTGCTGATTTGAGTAAAGGTTTGGCTGTATCATTCATACTATGTTTACCATTGTACTAGTTGTGTGAAATTAGACAAGCAACTTTATTTACTTTACCGTGGATTAAACGGTCTCATTGTCTGTCTCTGCCAGGTGTTTGTGTGCAAACTGAGACAGTGCTCCGTCAGGCCATTGGTGAGCGTATCAAGCCAGTCCTGATGATGAACAAGATGGACCGTGCCTTGTTGGAGCTGCAGCTTGAACCTGAAGACCTTTACCAGACTTTCCAGCGTATTGTTGAGTCCGTCAACGTCATCATCTCCACTTATGGAGAAGATGAAAATGGACCCATGGGCAACCTCATGGTGAGTGGCTGTCTGAACCTTTTATCTTTAGTGCAACACACTGACCTCATTTTGTCTGGACGTGCCATTGACACAAAAGTAGTCATGGTATGGTAGTTGGGATATTCCTTTTTATGGAGAGTATGATAAAGTTGCTGCTTTTCTTGAGCATTGCTGTGCATCTCGGCACCTTTGTGTGTTGCCCTTAGTAAAAAAAAAAAAAAAAAGATCATGATCAATTCACTGTTTCCCAATTTTTGGCGTGCACCACTCTGAAACAGCCAACATTTTTTAAAAATCAGATTCCTGTGACTTGGAGGTATTGAAATTAAGAGGTTAAGTTGCAAATATGGGTGGTAAACATTGATCCACAGTAAATTAGTCAATTTTTGCAGTTGTGATTCAGCTTGGCTCTGGGACAGTAAATTTCAGTCCATTTGCTATTTGTGAATTTAGAGGATCCAGCCCCTGAACTGAGACATAATATCTGTTATCGGCATAACTAAATTGAACATTTATTGAAATCTCTTGAAATGCACTCATGTTCTGATGTGGCGTCATCAACTCTCCTAGATCGATCCAGTCGTTGGTACTGTTGGCTTTGGCTCTGGGCTCCACGGCTGGGCTTTCACCCTGAAGCAGTTTGCTGAGATGTATGCAGCCAAGTTTGCTGCCAAGGGCAACACCCAGATGTCACCAGCTGAGCACTGCAAGAAGGTGGAAGACATGATGAAGAAGCTGTGGGGTGATAGGTGAGTCTCTAAAACCAAATGAAGCACATGTGATTGGGGTAACATGGAAAGCTGGGGGGGGGCAACACTCACTAGAAGCATGGGAGCACACAAAGTGACTTATTCAAACTTTTTTAATCTCACACAGAATTTGGGTCGTTGATATAGCAGTTTGACTATTGTATTGGTAAATGTTTACACCTTATGTATTTTAGGTACTTTGACGCAGAGGCTGGAAAGTTCCTCAAGAGTCCCAATGGAGCTGATGGTAAAAAATTCCCCCGCACCTTTGTTGCTCTTATCCTGGACCCCATCTTCAAGGTAACAAGACTGATTTTTTTTATTTAAGTATTGTAGAGGTACAGTGCATTTAGAAAATAAGGCAGCGTTCAAAGAAGTACATTTAGTAATTGTGTAGTTCCGTTTCTGTAAAATGCAAGCAAAATAAACATTTACTGTGTGCCTGCAAATGATGACTTAAACATTCTTCACTTTGACCTGAGTAACCAGTGATGACATTCTTCAGTCTGAGCAGGGCACAGAAACGGTGGTTTGCTTTAACATCCTTGGCTTGGTCATGTTATATTGCATTCTACTAATCAGTTAACTTCCTTTTAGGTGTTTGATGCCATCATGAACTTCAAGAAGGACGAAACTGCCAAACTGATCCAGAAGCTGGAAATCAAGTTGGATACTGAGGACAAGGACAAGGAGGGTAAGCCTCTCCTGAAGGCTGTGATGCGTCGCTGGCTGCCTGCCGGAGAAGCCCTTCTGCAAATGATCACCATCCACCTGCCTTCCCCTGTCACTGCCCAGAGATACCGCTGCGAGCTGCTCTATGAAGGACCTGGAGATGATGAGGCTGCCATGGGTATGAACCTTATTTATTTTAATTTTGCTCATGGTGAGACCTGGGCACATCAGTAAGCCAGATGTGGCTTGGATTTGTAGTTCTTACACTCGCTAAACTTTTCTTTAACCAGGTATCAAGAACTGTGACCCCAAGGCTCCCTTGATGGTGTACATCTCTAAGATGGTCCCCACCACTGACAAGGGTCGCTTCTATGCATTTGGTCGTGTGTTCTCTGGGAGTGTCTCCACTGGCCTGAAAGTACGCATTATGGGTCCAAACTTTGTCCCTGGAAAGAAGGACGACCTCTACTTGAAGCCGATTCAGAGGTTGGTTTCAACATCTGGCCTGTTGATCAGTTTATGTATTGGTTGGTGACAATTATGTGAAGTCAATATATCAGATAATGGTCTGACTTGTTCTGTTTTTTGCCAGGACCATTTTGATGATGGGCCGTTATGTTGAGCCCATTGAAGATGTGCCATGTGGTAACATTGTGGGTCTGGTTGGAGTGGACCAGTTCCTTGTCAAGACTGGAACAATCACCACCTTTGAGCACGCACACAACATGAGAGTGATGAAGTTCAGTGTCAGCCCTGTGGTGAGAGTTGCTGTGGAGGCCAAAAACCCTGCTGACCTGCCCAAGCTGGTGGAGGGTTTGAAGCGTCTGTCCAAGTCTGATCCTATGGTGCAGTGTATCATTGAGGAGTCTGGAGAACATATCGTCGCTGGAGCTGGAGAGCTACATCTGGAGATCTGTCTGAAGGATCTGGAGGAGGATCATGCTTGCATTCCACTCAAGGTGATAAAAGCAAATGGGTAACGGTGAAAGGTGTAATTTTGATATTATTCCTATATGTGAACATTTCTGCATTGAAACTTATTGTTTTCTTTTTAGAAATCTGATCCAGTGGTGTCCTACAGAGAGACCGTCGCTTCAGAATCAAGTGTTATGTGTCTGTCAAAGTCACCCAACAAGCACAACCGTCTGTTCATGAAGGCCCGTCCCTTCGAAGATGGCCTGGCAGAGGACATTGAGAAGGGTGACGTTAGCGCTCGTCAGGAGCTCAAGGCACGTGCCCGCTACCTCGCCGAGAAGTATGAGTGGGATGTCACCGAGGCCAGAAAGATCTGGTGCTTCGGACCTGATGGAACAGGCCCCAACATGTTGGTGGATGTTACCAAGGGAGTGCAGTACCTTAATGAGATCAAGGATAGCGTTGTGGCTGGCTTCCAGTGGGCAGTCAAGGAGGTAAGGGGGCCAAAGTATGCAAGAATTCATTGTTCATTGCAAAACGGTCTTAAGTTAGGATAGAAACCTGTAATAAGTGATTCATTTTCTACATGGTGAATGGTGGATATACTTTTTATCTAAATTTGGTGTCTCATTGTTGCCTTTAGGGTGTCCTCTGTGAAGAGAACATGCGTGCCATTCGCTTCGATGTCCATGATGTGACCCTGCATACAGATGCCATTCACCGTGGTGGTGGTCAGATTATTCCCACAGCTCGCAGAGCTCTGTACGCATGCGAGCTCACAGCGGAGCCCAAAATGATGGAGCCCGTCTACCTGGTGGAGATCCAGGTAAGTGTCACTGGAGATGTAGTCTATATTTTGTTTCTTCTAGTTACCAGATATATCTGAGGAGTTAAGCCCTAAGATCCTTTTACTTGTAAAACTTGTTTAAGCCTGTCGCACCTTTTGGGGTGTGGCAGGGCACAATGGTTCACTTACAAAGGTTTTTACTAGTCACATTCACGTATTTTATTTAATTTTCCAGAATTGCTGTTGTATCCCATAGTTAACTTGCCTGCCAATTCACAAATTTGAGTTTCTGTGTGACTCATGTATGATTCACTATGTCCTGTCTACATTGCAGTGTCCTGCAACTGCAGTGGGTGGAATCTACGGTGTGTTAACAAGGAGGCGTGGTCATGTGTTCGAGGAGGTCAGTGTCATGGGAACACCCATGCGTGTTACCAAGGCCTACCTGCCTGTCATGGAGTCATTTGGTAAGTCCTCTTTTTAACAGAGCTGCCAAAACATTTGTTCTCAAGGCCCAGTGATAATTTTGTCACCTGATGTTGATTTATATTTAGTTTTGTTCAATTTGGCTACATCTCATAAAAACTGTCTGAAATTGAGATTTAAGTCAAATTGTTTCACCGGGAGATTAGGTACAGATAATGGCTGTTTGAGTTTTCATATCAGACTGTAATAGTTTACACATAGTGCCTTTTTCACACTCACTCTTCTGTTCTGCAGTCAAGTGTACAATACTTGCTCTGCTTAGTAAATGCAGACATCAGTCCTGCACTTTTTAATTTGACTGACTTATGCTCTGAAATCATTTTAACATGACATGGCTTGCCTTTGTTGCTCTAGTCATTTCTAAGTTTATTTATCCATTGCTTGTCTTTCACATTTAGTTTGAATTCTTTACCAACATTTTATTGCAGAGAAAAAGATGAGGTGCTGAGTGTGATTTTACTTGAACCTGTTTGATGTTAGCATCCACATCTTTTTAGTGCCCCCACAAACCCAGAGTAGGTCATTTTAGCTACCATGTGATCTTGAAAGCTGCCAACTATTGACCAAGAGAGGAAAAGAAATGTTCACTCACACATTTGTGATTACTGCACCATCACTCCTTGCAACCCTTTTTACCCATAATGTAATAGAGGTGTGGCAGGAAGGTATTAAAACATACTTTGCTCTGTCCATTCCCAGGTTTCACAGCTGACCTTCGTTCCAACACTGGTGGCCAGGCCTTCCCACAGTGTGTGTTCGACCATTGGCAGATCCTCCCTGGAGACCCAATGGACCCTGCAAGCAAGCCCGGTATCGTTGTCACCGACACACGCAAACGCAAGGGTCTCAAGGAAGGTGTCCCAGCCTTGGACAACTACCTGGACAAATTGTAAAAGCCTGGATCCTACTTGGCTCTCGCCTCATTCCTCCCTTCCCAACAAATTTAAGTCTTCATTGTGGGACCGGACTGTACAGAACACAGTGAGCACTAATGTTTTGCCAAAAGGATTGACAATAATGAATAAACGACTACAAAAATTGTAAACGATAAATAAAAGAAAATAAAAACTTTAATGGGTTCAGTCTGTTTTTGTTTCTTTGTGGATGACGATGAACATTAACGCAGTCAGACCTTTTTTGTGGCCTTGCTGGGTAACAGTTGTGCTGCAGATTTGAATTTTAATGTTCAATTATAGGTTTTTTGGGGGGGGGTTTTTTTTTTTTCCCCAAATGCAGCTTTCTTGCCATAAAATCCTTCTACAGTCATGTTTATGGTGGGTGCAATGATGTGCTGCATACAGGAGATTTGAATTACAGTGGTTGCAGAAAGTTGGGTGAAGTTTGAGTGATGTCCAGTTAGCTAAGACTTAAGGACTGAGTTAAGGGTGTAAACGGTATGTGTTGAAGGCCACTGAAGTTTGCTAGATCTTTTAATGCAAAAAATGCATGTCATCGGCCAGGACAAGGTGTGTCAACACATTTTATGTTTTATACCGCGGCCACAGAAGATCTGGCTGATTTGCCAGAGGGTGAGCATTATTTGCAGATAACGGGTGATGGAGCCGCCTCCATTTAAAGTAATAGCTGAAACAAATTTTTATTTCAAGGTTTATCATAACCTGACCTGCAATTAGAAAATTAGATTACTAGTAGATGGACAATTATTGATTATGTTTTCTTTGGCATTTTTGCTTAAAACAAAGTCTCAGCTGCTTTCAGTTTTCTATCATTATAAACTGAGTATCTTTTATTTTCTTGGTCAGACAAACCAAACAATTTGAAGACGACACTTTAAGCTTCTGGAAAACTGATGGCATTTATCACTATTTTCTGATATTTTGTGGGCCAATGTATTGAGAAAACCATGGTTGGTTGCAGCCCTACATACAACCTACAAACACAATTACCATTAATAAAATCACTCCAAATCAAACATCCAAAAATACATTTTTAGTCTTATTTAGTATGGAAAGCTTATACTTTTTTACCATAAGCCTGGATTGTACCTCTGGATTTGTGATGGTTACCAGTTATTTAAACATGCAAAGGTAATTTAATTTTCTGGCTCTACAGAACCTAAAAGAACAGAAATATACCTAAGTGGTACTCAAGCTCAGCAACACTGGTTCTGGTCTGGTGGTTTGAAATACTTCAGGCCTTTATTGTCATAGATACCATGTACTTCACTGAGTTGTATTTGTATGGCGCTCCTTCAAGGGCGGGCAAACAAGCTGTTAGAGTTGCTGTTTGCCAGCATGTGTCCTTGGGTTCAAGCCCAACTTGACCAACTTGTTCTGTGAGATCCGTCGTATGTCTTAAATTTTGAACATGAAAAAGGTGCTACATGGAGCCAGCAATCCACAACCACTGTTTCAGTGGGCGAGAATTTAGCTGCCTTGTATTTGTAGCCTATCATGCAACATCAGTCCATGCAAATTAATATTATGATCTACTTGTCAGCCAATCATGTTCACCGAGATCAATGACCGTGATTATTTCATTATATTTTTGTTGTTTTGTTTCCGACTTTGAAAGTATTTACCAGAGGTGTGCTGTCGGGCCTGCGTTGACTGTCTTCATCAAATCTAAAGTTGTGTTGCAGTTCCTCACTCTGACCAGTGGAGGGCAGTGAACGCTCGTGATTCTAAACTTTCCAAAGAGAGGCTGTGTCGGAAATCACTCTTTTTACTATTAGCGCACTACATTTATAGTATATCTTCCATATTATAAAAGCATAAGAACATTTTGTCATCTTAACAACCTTACAACAGCAACTAAATATGTATAAACATATAGTAGCACTGTAAAATAAAAAGTAAAGTAGAATACAAATGACTTAAAGTGAATAATAGAAAAGAAAATCAAGGGGTCTCTGTTAACGCCTTATTAAAATAAAGATTTTCATTAGTTTCAGGGATTTTATAAATAGTTCGGCACTTAAGTACAGTTTTGAGGTACTTTTACTTTACTTGAGTATTTCCATTTTATGACAGTCCCTTTAGCTTTATGTATGAGGCGCATGCGCATACTGGTTTTGGGCGGGGGTGGGGGGCTATCCGTACCAACCAATCAGATGACAGACGGGTTTCTCTTCCTGTTTGGCCGAGGGCATCATTGTGCGGTGAGTTAGAAGACGGCTATTAAAACAAAGTAGAAATAATTCTGTGAAACTGCCATTGTCCTGAGTGAATAAACACTATTGTATGCTCGAATATATGTATGTTCGTGTATTTAGTTTTTCCCCCTGTGAAGAGTGAGCAGTTTGGCTCAGCTGCCTTTCTGGATATTGTCCGCGACCAGTTAGCCGCACTGAACTGCTAGCAGTCAGGTTAGCTTCAGCAGCGGCTTCATTAAAGCTGCATTTGACCACTGCTCGCATCTTTTTCTTATTTTACAACTTGCCTCAAGTTATTCTGCACAGACCTCTTCCTTAACGGATTAAGACCCATTTCCCTACTTACATAGACAGTCGCACGGACGGAGATAATGGGAGGCATCAAACAAGAGCAAAGTGATGCATCACATCAGCCCAAACCTTCACATTCATCAGACCAACCACAAGATGAGGTGGGTACTGCTACGTCTGACCAGGTCAACACGGTTTGTTGATTGCTTTTATTTGAGGCTGTCAAGTTCTGCAACCAGAGATTTGATCGACCATTTTGTTTAAGGAGTTAAAACTGTTTATTCTCCACTCAGTTCCCAATTTTTTATTTTATTTTAGGTAGCTGAAAGTAATTCACACTAACACAACATCCCTGCTATAAATCCTACCTTCATAAAGGTTATAATGTTACAGGAGGGGACAAATTATTAGAAATGTATTTAACTTTTTATTTATACAGGATAGGTTGGCTGAGAATATGCTCTTTTATGACAACGTCCTGTTAACAGTTGAGCTGCTAAATGAACATAAAGTAAAAATGACACCTCTCTGAAACTGAACAAATACCTAACAGTATAACCTTCATGAGGTAGGATTTACTACAGGGCTGTTGTATTAGAGTATGTGTTGCAGAGCTGGAACAATTAGTGGATCAACATAAGATGAATGGGAAACTATTTTAATTATTGGTGAATCTTTAAGACATATTTTAAACAAAAAATACTCCCAAAAAGTTCTGGTTCCAGCTTCTCAAATGTGAAAATCTGCTGATCTTCTATCATGGTAAATTGAATATCTTTGGGTTTTGTAATTTTGGACAAAACAAGCAATTTTCCCTATTGCCTATTTGCTGACATTTTACTGACCAAATTATTAATAGAGAAAATAATCTGCATATTAATTGGTATTGAAAGTATTGTTAGTTGTAGCCCTAGTATGTAGTTATGGAGTAGCACAGAGGAGTGAGCAGTCCCTGCCTTCACGAGAGTGTTGTTCTCCCTCTCTGCAGCCAAAGAAGAGAGGCTGGCCGAAGGGAAAGAAAAGAAAGAAGGTGCTACCAAATGGTCCCAAGGCACCAGTAACAGGATATGTCCGCTTCCTGAATGAACGGCGAGAACATATGCGGGCCCGATACCCTGACTTACCTTTCCCAGAAATCACCAAGAGACTCGGGGCAGAGTGGACTCGATTAGCCCCGAATGACAAACAGGTAGTTATTTAAGTTTTGCAGCTATGCATGTTACACCTGTTGTTTAACATAGTATATTCATTACAACACATTACTGTGAACACTGGGTATTTAATGATGCTTTGTTACTGGACCAGTTGGGCTGGTATAATTGCACACAGCAACCACAGTCAAGAATAGAATTGCAGGTATTATGGCTGTATTTGAGTTTTACTGCAAGGAGCATCGTGATCTGTTTTGTTTACTTTCATAAAGATGTTGCAGACATCAAAGCCTGTTGTTTGATTTGATTTTTAAAAGATGTTTCTCCTCAGTGGTGTTTTTTTGCTCGATGGTTGTGAAATGTTCGTCCTGGCAAACATTTTTATTTTATATTTTAAAATCTTCTGCATGACCAATTTCCAAAAAAAACATGCTTTTAAAAAAGGTTTCAAATAATCAAGCACCTGTCCATTAGCAAGCCCGAATTGTTCCCATGGTAAAGCAGCACAACATTATTTGTGACAATTTCTGACAGCGCTACCTGGACGAGGCGGAACGGGAGAAGATGCAGTATGCCCAGGAACTGAAGGAATATCAGCAGACTGAGGCCTATCAGATCACCAGTGCCAAGATACAAGACAAGAGGATCAAGAAAGGTGACAACTGAGCTCTACTTGTGTAATATATGTCATGTTGGTTACTCGTGCATGTGTTTGTATGTTTTTTAGAATAACCACCACATGAAAGATACTGTATATTTGTTATTTCATTTCCCTGTGCCATGTGAGCCGTAATATTCACATACGTTTTTCTCTTTCAGAAGACACTCCATCTGTCATCATCAGTACTAGTTCAGAGTCATCTTTATCAAAGGTACATCACACTTTCCTATCTTGTCACTGTATATTCTGTTCATATGTGATTTTCACATACATTTCAAACTAAGCTAAGTTAACCATTTGCTGATGATGTCCTTTAGGCTTCTGACCTCTCAAGCAGATTCGACATCCCTATCTTCACAGAGGAGTTCCTCGATCAGAACAAAGGTAACAGAGAATCTGAAAACAGGAAATTATCATTTTGATATATCACAAACACTGTGTAAAAATGGCTGGGTGCTAAACTTAAGACAAAATTGTGCGATTACTTTGTTAGCTAATAGGATATTTTATCAAATCTCTGGACACTGTTAAGTAACTAACATTAAACATATCATGTAAGACATAATCTTATACTCACATCAAATCCTGTTTTATTTCTCTCTTTGTGGTTTCAGCTCGAGAGGCTGAGTTGCGACGGCTTCGTAAGGCCAACATTGAGTTTGAAGAGCAGAATGCAGTGCTTCAGCGGCACATTAAGGACATGTACAACGCTAAAGAGCGCCTGGAGGCGGAACTGGGGCTGGACGAGAAGCGTACCCAGGCTCTTCACCAACACTTGCTGGCCATTAAACACACATTGGTCAACAGTCTGTCATCAGTCCCCCTGCCAGGTCAGCAGTCAGTGTTTAGTCAGAGAAGAAACGCGAGAGGGAAGACAGACGAAACAGACAAGATATTAGATTAGGTTAATTTTGTTTAGTCCTGTAGTATAAATGCATTGATAATGTTAGCATTGTTAAATTTCCAGTTCTCTTGAGTCTTCAATATCTGGCTATAATAACAATGAATATTCATTAATACAAGCATTTGATTTCCATATCAGTTCTTGAATTCCATGATATTTCACCTTGAGAGGATGTATGGATTTAATTCTTGTGTGTCTTTTTTGAACAGGTACAGGTGAGACAGCGTCTCTTGGGAACCTGGACTCATACCTGAGTCGTCTCAGTGGAGTGCTGGAGGGAAACCCTCACAAGCATCGTGCCCTGCTGTCCCAGCTTTGCGAAGTCCTCTCTCATCTGGACAGGTAACTAATGTCTCCCAGACTCAACCTGGTAGGCTAGAATCATTAAAAAAGAAGATTGGGAGCTATAATCCAGCGTGCTGATACTCTCTGCTTCTTCTTCTAATGTATCCGCTATCCTTCACCTTGCCTAAATATAGGATTGGACGTTAAAACCAAACTGTAAACATGTATAATTCTATGTGCTAAACTGGGTTTAAATGTTTCATCATCATTAGGAGTGGTTGCTAAAATATTGGGCTTCATGCAAGAACATTTTCACATTCTTATCCTAAACTCTTCCTTTTTTTCGTGAGGCTCCACACTGCACAAACTCATAAATTGCTTGTTTCAGCCTGATGATTGCCACCTGTTCATGAGGAAATGTGCGTTCAATTAACGCTCCTAAGATTGCAGTTCAGTGTAAGCATTGTAGTATTAGAGGACCCAAAACAATTAGAGATTATTAATTGTACAGCTGTCAATGATGTGTTGTCAGAGCAGTGCTGTCCATGACTAATATGAGAGGCTGTCAAGGGAACGTGATAGTCATGGAGATAATAGATGAGAGAATATTACAGTCTACAGTAGGTGATGTACACTGTCAGGTGCAGCAGAGGATAATACTGGACAGCGACCTGCTTAAAGACTCTGAGGTAGCTGTTGGAGTGAGAGGATTTTCCAACAACTAATGAAATGTGTAAGTTGATGTGCCAAAATATGCCAATAAAATCATAAATTAATTTCGGTTTCATATTTAAACTCCAAATTCATTAAGACGAAGCCATTATAATTCTTAAGTCTCATGCACTCGTGCATTTTGTTCACCCCTAAGAGAAGATTCTAAGTACGAGGAAATTGGTAAATGCCACAAATTCTCTTGTGTGGCATTTAAGAACAAGTCTGTTTGTACGGGTCTTGTATGAGGAGGACCATTGCCTTTACACTTGAGGTTCAGTGCTGTGAACAGTGCACACTAATCAGGTGCAGCCTTGTAAGATGTTTTTTCTTCATTGGTCAAATTGTTGAAGGTTATGTTCAAGTGTGAAGGGTTGCTTTACCATCGATGATGCCTTCATCCCCCTAAGTGCAGAATCTAGAAAGTGTAATTTATTATCTACTTACTATACTACTATATAATGCTGTTATGTGCTTTGGCTCTGTAGGTGTCTTGCAGTATTAGTAGTCCTCCAAGTCAGTACACAGACTTGTGTATGTTTATGGTCAGGTCTGAAGCAGGTTTGAGGTGCCAGCTCAGATAAACTTGGTTAACTGCCTGACAAGGAGCAAATTGTTTTAGAAAGCATCCATTATTATCCACATTATTATTATTATTGGACCTTCTTCCAACATGGTTTTCCATTTAATTTGTTTGTAATCAACTTTCAAGTCTCAAAGCCCCTACATAATATTTATTCCTGAATATTTCCATTTTTTCTAACCGCATGCTTTAATTTATTGTCAGTGAGAAGTTATGAGGAGACTCCAGCTGGAGACCCTTTCATTCCTGCAGCAGAGGGACACATGACAGGCTCGGTGGTATTAGGTCAAGTCAGTGCCATTCAACAGAGCATGTGGATATCTCAAGGATAGTAAAGGCAAGGGTACAAACACTTCAAAAGACCACACACAGTCCATGTCTACATGCCTCTTCTTTATGAATATGTGTATTCTGCAGAATATGTGTATTCATGCCATGAGTTTTTTGTGAATGTAAATCTGTGTGCCAGTGTAGAGGGTTTTTACAGTTCAGGAATTTTATTAAGTGTAATGTAATTTTATCTTCTGAGCTGCCTTAATTAAGTAAATTTGGATTGACCCTAATCCTATTGTGTAGTATCAGCAGTTACTTAAAGGCCCACGACTTGTCCAATAAGACGAGCCTAATTATTAGTTTACAATAAATTCCATATGGCATTTGGTGGGTGGGGAATGTGTACGTAGTGTTATTTAGAATGCATGAAAAAAAACTGGAAAAGGTGAAAATGAAATGTTGGGGTGTACATGTTTGAATTTACATTGATGATGGTAGGTTGTTGAATGGACCAGTAGTTTCACTTGTTGTCAGAATATTATATATTTGTCAAGTATATTTGTATTTTCTGAAATGTTCATTAAACCATACTGAAAATGTTTCCAACAAAGGGTGAATGTGTGCAATTTTGCTTTTTTGAATAGTTGTGAAACACGCTTAATTATTTAAAATGCCCCACCTCATGTTTAAATCCAATCCAACTGGTTTTCCTCTCTCAAATGTGCATGGCTAGATCCCACTAGAAGTAACTGACAGAATGTGCCTTTGTGAGATTTTGGTGACCTGGCCCTAAAGGAGACTGTAGAGATGCAGGGGACGTTGTGATCCAGCAGGGGGAGCTGTTGGCCCACACCAGATAAAGTCTTGAATCTTGGTCCAGTATATGAGTCTGGTTGTTGACAGTTTTTATTTTTGAACTGGAAGGATGAAGGTGGTGGGATGACCTGTGATAAATATGCAACATACTGCGACACGGCTGAGCCTGGCTCCGATTTTGCTAATGGGATACTCAGTCACACCGAGGCACAAAGATTATGACAAATGATCTTCTCTGCTTTTTCTGTATTCTGTAAACTGGGGCGCAAACGGTTCATCTGCTTCCCGTCAAGTATCACTTAACTGAATCACCTCACCTGCATCGTTCATGTGCGTCATCATTACCTTCATAGAAGAAAGTCCCTGCATCTCTCCGAAATTTCATAAGTCTGAAACTCCTGAACCCCTGGCGCATGCAGCCCAGTAAGTGATGGCAGTCAACACGTTATTCTTCACTGATCACCTCCATGTTGATAATGTGATCTGAGGAGACCATTTGGTGACTTCCTAAGATATTTTGTGAGAGATATGTTGAAAATATGGAAAGCCCCCCACCCACCCCATTGCCACCGCTCTGACGTCACTGCCAGGCGCTGTCCACGGCGGTGGTGCTGAAGCTGAACAAGATGGCTGTATGTTGGGGAGCGGAGAGCTGAGAGAGAAGGGGGCAAAGGGGTCTCAAATTTAAGACAGACACGCCATAACAAAGAGCCAGAGAGGACTGCGACGCCGGCGTTCACTCTCGAAGTGTGAAGAGTTTTATTTATTTTTTTGTCAGGCGTAACGAACCCGCCGGGGCCTGTCTCTGCTAGCGACGGCAGACTTCTCCGTCTCCAGCCCATCTCCAACGATTCATTCCCAGGCTCTGTATTGCACAGATTAGCTCAATTACGGAAGCTGGTGAAGAAGCTGGACCCGGTACTAAAGGCGCATATAAGAAATGTCATTGCTGTGTGTTGGAGGTAAGAGAAAAACTAACGATCCTTGTCTTGGCACGACTTGCTGCCCGGTTCCTCATTCTGCTGTAGTGTGAGCAGCTCCAAGTCTTATCTCTGCAGCTGTTTGGGATTTACCTGTGAGGATAACGGTCCATCCATCAATATTTTGGATTAGCCATCTTGCACAGGAATGTTTTTAGAATTGGCTACGCGATTTAATGCAAATCCCATTAATAAGGCGAATACTTCACATCACCTTTGGCGATTTTGCATATTTCTAATCTATTCTCTTTTTTGACTATTATTTACCCTGACATATTTCACTCCAACTGTCTTGGATGACGGGCTTGGTTCATTTTACAAAACCTAGCTTTGCTACAACCGGATCGATTTATGGAGTAGGTGTAGCTATGCTTTCTGGCAGCCGCTGTTAAACATAGTAAAACAAGATGTAATCCACTCTCAGTTTGCCCCTGTGTAACAGAAGCGTGGGGTGTTTTATGTTTCATGTCAAAAAGCTGATATCATTTTGATTACAAATTATCTCCAGTGCAGACATTTTATCTCAGTTTTCATGCGTAATTGCGCAAAGCGGAAAAAAAGGCGTGTGCAGTAGCCACCGGGTTTCTTTATATTTCTTTAAGACACGTGATTGGTTGCAGCATTCTTACATTGTAGTTAAGCTATCCTATCAATTGAGCTCTTTAATGACAACCACAACGTGTTCTGTCTTTGAATAGTTCAAGATTCCCCAATGGTGTCCAAACTGGTTTTCTACTGTATAAACAGGCCCCGACTCATCACATGGCAGTGTATTATGACCGCTTGTCTTCCTTATCTTCCTTCAGTCATTGATGGTGTATTCGTCTATCTTTTTAATTAAGCCTATGGTGTTGTCTGTGATTTATTTCTCCAGTGAAACAAGTTGAAAGTGGATCCAAAAGAGATCTCACCTGTTTTACATATAAGGGCTTATCAGTGAATCCACGATAAGCCCTTAGACATCACTCAGTCACTGCAATAATTTACAGGCAGAGTATATATGGTCATATCTAAGATGTAAAGGCATGTTGGTTTTGATTGGTGAAGTTGGCGTTTTCCTGAACATTGTATCAGGAACTCCAAACAGGAGGAATAGACTGAAGACCTCCAGATGTCAGGATTGAGATTCAGGCTCATTGGTGGTCCCTTAATGTCCTGAAGCTTTGTTGGCATAGCAACCCCAATGGTATTTTAGGTCTCTGCTGGCATTTTCTCATTAGATTCTACACACTGTTATAGGCCTGCAGCTAGGTTTATATTGATATTATACTTTTTCACAGTGGCTGTGAGAAGAATGAAGAAATAAAGAAGATGATGATGTTGTGCATGGCTGTTTACCTTGAGCTGCATGGTAACATGAGCTGGGATGATAAACATTGCAGTCGCAGTGATGCTGCATTGCCTGCTCAGAGATGTGTGTATACTCCATGCCTCGTGATGTTAGATGTAGTCTCTGAAATGATAGCCTGTGCCACAGAAGCTGAATAAGCATGTTCAGATCTGGCAACTATCCTCTTACTGTCACCCCCTGTAACGAGATGCCAATTCACGCATTATAACTTTGTAACAGAGTGAGCCACGAGAGACATCCTCATTAGTGTCACCTTCTTTCATTAAGGCATTATCCAAACATCTATTTAAGACTATTTACATATGTATTGAGATCATTAGGGAAGATTTTTTGCAAAAGAAGTCAAAGTCCGACATTAAAAATGAATACGGCTAGTTCTGTGGCTTATTACCATTTCAAACACACTGCTGTGGTACTTTAATAATGACTAGGGTTACTGAGAGTCTGGAAATAGTTAGGAGCAATTGTGTTTTAATGGAAATATATACAGTAGATGTAGCATTCATATTCTGTGGTTAAAGATTCCAAGGCTACATATACTGTTACATACAGCCTTGGAATCAATACAGTAAATACTGTGTATATACTGTAAGTCTGCGCTGTCTTTATATTTTGCACCTACATCTTCAGATAGTAATGTTTCTCACAGGTTTTAATTAGTCTGTATAAAAGGAGTATTCAGTCATCAGTGACTACCATTGCATACTTTTATAGCAGTCATACTTCAATCGCCATTATTGACATCTTCCCAAAGGTATACTGCAGGTGTGTGACTGACTTTTGTGTGGCAGAGTACACAGGGATATGGTGTAATGACTTCTCAGTCTGTTTTTCACTTAATTGTGCACTTGAGTCATTTCTCTCTTCTTCTTTTTTTGTCATAATCTTTAGATTTTTTTCACTGTATTCCATGTCTGCAGGTTTATGTTGTTGTTCCTGATGTCAGTATAATTGCTCTGAAGTGTGAGCTCTTTGAAAGCTTTTGATTGGAAAACCTCAGGAAATAAAAAGACCCTTTAGCTCCTCCACACCAGGGCATGAGTTAAAGAGAAAATGAGATTCTGTAATTGCTGTGGCAGGTGCTCAACATTTTCTGTTGAGAGTTTGCAAAAAATATGTAACACTCCTTTTTTTTTCACCTACTCCCCTTCACTCCTTCCCCTCTGCTGGTGGTTTAGTCTTATGCCTGTGAGCTGTAAGTACCCCCTCCACACACACACACACACACACACCCACACCCCTTTCCGGCACCCCCCACCCCTGTCACACTGAAGTGGTTATTTTTAGTGTTGGGGATGCAGCTCCCTCTGCCCGCATCCGGCTGCACAGAGAGATTAATGGAGCACGAGAGAAAGAGATAGAAAGGGAGCACACGTGCATACTCGCCACATGGCAGGGGGAGCGAGTGATTGAGTGAGTGAGAGAGAGAGAGGACCGATGACTGGCTGGTGGGGAGGAGTGTATGAGAGAGAGAGAGGGGAGAGTGTTGGCAAGGGTGCAGCGAATGTGCATCTGTCATTTACTGCATTTAAAGCAAAGAAATAACTCGTTTGAACGCCTCTTTGTCAAATGAATATTCACTGCTCCCGTGGAAAAAGAACCTCCCTTACCCCACAGGCGTGACTGCCTTGTCAGCAGCTAAAATATCAAGAAGGGGATTTTACTTTGAAGTTGGCTAAGAAGCATGTGCTCCACCAGACCACCTACTCCGGCACCTGCCTCGGGAATCAGACCCATATTTAAGTGATAAGCATTATCCCAAGGGTTTGCTGGGGTGACACTATTTTTAGAAGCCAATTTGTCCACAATGATTATGGCGCTTGCTCTGCTGTCACTGACTAAGAAAATGACTCAGAATGTGTTTCTTTATCAGCATCACTTTTGCTACTCTAATTATTAGGCATTTCTTGACTGAATAACAGGGAGTGTTTATTTATTTAGTTTCTATTATAGAGAGTTGGACTGTAGATCATACATTATAAATTGGTTGTTCTTGCAGCCAAGGACACATGCTCAGGGAGTTAGATTGATTTTAAATTATTTCCTGTATTTCCTTCCTGAAATGTAACATCAGTGAAAAGAGGCAATCAGCAGGGATTAAAAAACCAAAACTCTGAATATTAATACCTCACTGCTGAACATGGGGATGCTGGGCATCGGCAGGGTGCCGGATTGAATGAATAATGAATAGGCTTTTGACGTCACTGTGGTTTTAAAAGTCAGTCTGGTACCTTCAGAGGTCCCTGCCTGGAGGAGCTGGCAGTGGCACCTCAGCAGAACCACATCTATTGTGTTAGACAAAAAGCAGCACTGCTCCGTCTTTTATCCAACACCTCCTGTTGTCAACCATACATACACACACATCTTTCAGAGAGCACAAGGCATGTGGCCGCTCTCCTACCTGGCATCACCTTTTACTCTCACCTGCACAAACTGTCCTCCTGGCCCTGTGACTCAGAGATCCTGCCACCTCCTACTGAACGGATGCACTCTTTCATATTGAAACCGTGGCATTCTGCCCAAAGAGGAGTCCCAGGAGTCCCCCACCACCACCTCCTCCTCTCTCTAAAATGCCAGGCTCCTGTCAATCACCAGCCAACCATACTTTCATGCACATGAGGCCTGCCTGGACTGGAGGCTAAAGTCACATCTCGCTGTAAGCATAGGCCTGACAAAAGCCTTTGTGGGTTCACTGAATGTTATATTTGCAGCATGAAAATGTGAAATCTTTGAAAACTGTCATGTTAGCAGGTTTGGAAATTTGATATTTTAGCTCACTTTTTTCTGTAGTTTGACTAATTTCTTGTTTGTTTTTTCAATTTGTTTGCAGTGAAGAAAGCCAAGCTTGATGGACCCCAAGGTGAGTTCTGGCCTGTGATTTGTTACTTATTTTTACTGAATCAGGCTGTTCCATATAAACAATGGTATTTGTATTTTTACCTTTTGCAGAGAAATTTAACACATATGTGACCCTGAAGGTGCAGAATGTTAAGAGCACAACCATCGCTGTGCGCGGCAGTCAGCCATGCTGGGAGCAGGATTTCATGTTGTGAGTTCCTCTTGCCCACGTCTTCTGCCCCCTTTTATCTCACCATGTCTCTCCCTCTTTCAGCCCCTGTCTTCTTCTGTAAATCTGCCCATACAATGTTGCTTAATTAGAGGACAGTCTTTGCTGCACAATTTGGTTCACAATTTTTTACTACATTCCTTACTCTTCACACATACTTGTCTTCCTCCTCTCTCACCTTCACCTATTAGTGCAATTAGCGTTCTCTCTTCACCTTCCCTTGGACGCACAAAGTTATGGTTGTATGGGTAGAAGGCTTTTTCGGACATTTCCCAGGTTGGCAGAGCATTGCTTCCTATTCCATATGTTCCATTGAAGTTAGGCAGAGAAATGCTCACAGGCAAACAGCAGACTATTAAAGTTTATGTGACCAAGAAAGGAGCCATTAGATTTAACAAAACGAGGCGTCAGTTAAGTTTTTTAAAAAACTGTTCATTGTGAGTGTGACAATGTTAAAGAAGTGCAATGCTAAATCGGTGGAGTACTCTTAAGTATTAAGCTCCCTGTTTGTTCTAACCCTAACCCTCACTCTGGCTTTGCTGGCAGAGTAGCTTTTTAGTTTGGAAAATAATTGGAATTTCATGCAAGAAAGTATTTAAACTTAATGGGCATTTAAAAAGTGTAATATGTTTGCTGTTGCAATTATGGTCATAAATGTAGTTTGACATAGTTCCAGAAAATAAGAGTCTACATCAAGTGTCAATATCAGATGACAGATGCTAGTCTATATTAATATATAAATAGTTTCAAATAAATAAGGAATGAATACTGTTAATTCGCATGAATAGAGATGTCACCTCAGGGGCTCAATTCTTCAGCACACAGGTGTTGTGCAACACAGGGCAGCTGTGACATTTATACTTACTAAAAGCTAAAAGGAGTTATTTTTGCCCTCTTCCTCTTGCTTCCTCTCTGTCTCTCTCCCTTTGAAGAGAGGGGATGACATAACACCTGTGATGTTCGAGATGCTCCAGCAGAGTTCACAGAGGGTTTTCTAGGCTTCATTACAGCTCTCCAGAAAGTTGACAGAATAGAAAAAAACCCACAACAGATAGAAATGAGTTATCTTGTCATCCAACTGTTTTTATGTTTAATCTACTACAGAGCATTTTTTTTAAACTAAACTTAAAAACAGCACTTCTTTCTTCTACCCCTCTCTTTAGACCCCTCACTTTCTCCCTCTCCTGCCCCTTTCCTCTTCTCCTTTTTTCCCTTTTGTGAAGCAACACAGCTTTCAGCCATTTGTGCAGATTACTTCCTCGGCAGGAAACAGAAAGATGTATTGTCATATATATCAAAGCTGTGGCTATTATTAGGTTTTGATTCACTTAAGACAGCCAGTGGGCTTGGGAAGAGGCACTGTTGGACAGTGAGTTGATAATCTGCCAGTCAGATTTGAAATCACTTTACAAATCCCAGATAGTCCAGACCTTATGGTCTATATATATATGAGTATTGCTCGATGGAAAAATGAGGCATGGAGTTCACCGTTGTTTTTCATAGAGAAATATAGATAGCCTCTGCTGTTGTCCTATCTGTGCTCTCTCTTATATCCTGCCGGCAGCCTCATTGACAGTCACCTGTTTTTTCCATCTTCATGCTGAATGACTCATTTCCCTCAGCAGATTGAATCACAGTGCATATCCATCACCAGATTTAAGTGCAGCTCCTGATGGCATAGACTGTAGTGAGGTGTCTGTATACCACTTCTGTCTCCACTCTGCTCTTTATAACATTCTGTATTATTTTACTCTCTTTCCTCTGCTTTTTCCTTACTCATTTCTCTTTTTCTCAATTCGCTTCTTCCTCTTTCTGCCGAGCAGTGAAATAAATCGCCTGGATCTGGGCCTGACAGTGGAGGTGTGGAATAAAGGGCTGATCTGGGACACCATGGTGGGCACCTTATGGATCCCTCTGCGCAGCATACGGCAGTCCAATGAGGTACACTCCCTCTCTCTCTCTCTCTCTCTCTCTCTCTCTCTGGCTCAGACGTCTCACAGTATTAGGTTTTATAAGCTTACTGTACATATACACCAATAATCTGAGTGATGAATAAATGCAATTATTGAAATAATCTACTTGGAGAGTGCTTTGCGCTTTTTAAATTATCTTTAAATATGTTGCTAAATGTCAGCTACATACTGTATTTTGAATTGATTATGTTTTATATGTGTATATGCCACCTCAAGTTTTAGCAACATCAAATACTTAATGCAAAGTAACTGTAGAGCCTTATATCACTTGTACTTATGGGGACATTTCACAGAATGTTCGTATCATATTTTCTATGTTTGAAGTGGACAGTATGTATTAAAAAAGCAAGTGATAATGGAGATTATAAACAAGTCACAGTGGGAAAGTAATATTTTAGCTGGTTTACCACTGCATAGGAAGTGTGTATTTTGTTTTCAAAGTGGTTACCAGCAAGTAAACTAGTGCTGCAGTATTTGTTGATAGAGTTTTCCAACTGCATACTGCTTTCATTTATATTTTTTTGGTAGCCCTGCTGCATAATATCACACATCTCCTGATGCCTTTGTGAAATATAGTGTATTTGGCATAATCAATAATACATTTCACATGCAGGCTTGTTATTTTTGTGCACAAGGAATTGGAATTGGTTAAATAAGCCACTTAATTAAATGAGATACTAAGATGGAGCGAGTTGTTCTCGTCAGATTTCTTCCAGTAAATATTTGTTTGGCTGCAGGCGGATGGCTCTCAGTGATGATAATATTCTGTTAAACTGTGATGAGGTTCATATCAGTAGCTAATTTTTCCCCCCAATCTAGTATGCTGTTTTTTCATTAAATAGTTCAACATTTTGGGAAATACGCTTATTGGCTTTCTTGCCGAGAGTTAGATGAGAAGATCGATCAAGTATGAAGCTACAGCCAGGAGGCGATTGGCTCAGTACAAATAATGGAAGCAGGGGGAGACTGCTAGCCTGGTTCTCTCTAAAGTTCAAGGCAATTAAGAGATAGTCAAAGCTAATGATGAGCCTGATAATCAGACTCAATTTCCATTTCGTTTTCACTTCATTACTTCATATTATACTTTTTATATTGTTGAAAAAGATCTGAGATGTGGAGAGAGGTTCAGAGGAATGACCGACTTCAAGCACATACCAAAAGGGACATTTATCATGCAGCAAGTATTGTTGCACATTTCATATTTCTCTGCCCCTCTTCCCCTGTCTTTCCCAGGAGGGTCCAGGGCAGTGGCTGACCCTGGACTCCAATGCGATCATGGCTGAGAACGAGATCTGTGGAACCAAAGATCCGACCTTTCACCGGCTGCTGCTCGACACTCGCTTTGAACTGCCACTAGGTTGGGCCTTTCATCATAGTTGTATTTATCCTACCTGGTGCTTTATTCTGTCATTTGTTTCATTAAATGAGTTAGGTTTTAGATATATGGATGTTGATGTGCCGAGTAGAGGAACGTGTTGAGTGTTTGTGTTGTGTGCTGCAGACATTCCAGAGGAAGAGGCCAGATACTGGGCCAAGAAACTTGAACAACTAAATGCCATGAGAGATCAAGATGTAAGAACTTCATTCTTCTCCACATTCCCATCACTCTCTCTGCACCATCTGTCCTGCATATTTCCTCATCTATTTATTCCTTCCTCCTTACAGTATTTGAGCCCCTTTCCTGCTCTGTGTTTCCTTTCCGCCTCTTTCTTCATACTCCATTCTCTCTCTAATTACACTCTATGGCTGCCAATAACAGCAGAATTGCCAGAGTCATTATTTCTTTCCTCAGAAGAAGGGCTGGATCTTATTTTCCAACGATGTCTGTTGTTGGTGTTGTTGTTTTCCCTCAGTATCAAGAAGAACAGGAGCGACCACTCCATGCACCATCCACACAGTGCTGTGAGTTTCAAACGCCACTCCTGCATCCACCTCCTCCTGGTCTGCTGTCTCCTTTTCATGCCTCCTCTTTTTTCCTCCCCTCGCTCCCTCTGCTCAATCGTACTGAGAACGGGACTAGACAGGAGGTAGAAATGAGGCTGATAGATGAAGCAAAGCATGGAGGGAGGGAGGGAGGGAGGCTGATGTGACGAATCACGCATGCAAGCCTGTCTGAACACTAGAATGACTTATAGGTGCTAGATGTGTGATGAATGTGAACTGACATATGCTGGGCTGTCAGACACACACCACCCTGCCTGACTGTCTGTCTGTCTAGTGATGATGATACAGGGAGCAGGTGGATAAGTGTGTATAGTATAAATCTGTGGGCAGAGGGGTTGGTTGGTGGCATGATGCTTGTATGTGTGTGTGTGTGTGTGTGTTGTGTGTGTGTGTGTGTGTGTGTGTGTGTGTGTGTGTGTGTGTGTGTGTGTGTGTGTGTGTGTGATAACAGCATGTGTGTATTTTCTGTTTTTAGTTACTTAGCAGGATCAAGGCCAGCAGCATTTGAACAAAAGCTGATTTTGATCTAAGCTTTTCTAAAGACATTGTGCTTTTCTTTACACACACACATGTAAATACGCACTGATTCACCTCACTCATGAGCCCTCTGCACACATATTTACAGCTTAGAATAATTATTTCCCAGAGCTATAAATCTCTACATGTTGTTTTACCTGGCTTTGTGGACTGCTGATGTCTTTAATTTGTGGCCCAAACCTAATTTGGTTTTTCCAACCCTATATCTCCTTGCAGGTAATTGGAGTCTGTGGGGAGATCAGCAAAGTAAGTTTCTTTCATGCGCTTCTGCTAATGACTTGGAGTAATTCTGTATTTATTATCCATGTCTCACTTAATGTAATGATCTCCTCATGTAGTTTTCCTCAGAGACCATTAGCTGCCATGAAAATACTTTTTTTTTCTCTACATGTCCTCTCTGAACTTCCTTTCAGCTCGTATCCATATTCTCCTGATGGAGAGCTGTTTGAATTAAATTGAATTAAATAAAGTTACAGTAAAATAAACTCTGTGGTGTTTGTAGAGGGATACATATGAGTTTTTTCCAAGGGTGTAATTTCTACTGGAGAGTGATTTTCTTACTCAAGTCTCTCTGAACGTTGTTCTTACTGTCCAGCCACCACAGTCCAGATAACAGAAGATCTGAGTTGGTAAAAATGTTGATATACTATCTGAGTCGCCTTCAGTTATTACTGTGCAGTGAAAGCAACAAGCTTAGCGAGCAGCAATGACTGGTGTGACGACTGCTGTAAGGACCTTGTTTGCCCTTGGTCTTGCCTCTCAGGCTACATTCGTTTCTTACCTTGCTTACCTTTTCATTCATTTCATTCATTCTGTATTGCTGGAGGTTGTTGGGGCAGTATGCAGCCTGAAATGAATACCTGCAGACACTACTTAGGGCGGAAAAAAGGTTCTGTGATATATGTATAGATATTATATAATTATCTATATTTTAATTTAGAGTTAATATTCTCCTAAAGAAAAATTAGAATTGAACATCAGTCAAAAATAAGATAGTAAATAGATAGTGCTCTTTGTAGTAAAGATACAACAGTTAGATATCTTAAAGTATCAGGTATCTATAAAGGAAACAAAAAAAATATTTTAAGTAGGGTTACAACCATGTAACTGTACAACTGTATATAAAGATCTGTATATACAATCTGTGGTTACAACACAGAGGTAAAACAATTTTAGCGTAATTTTGTATTTGCTCAATTAATTTAAATGTTTTTTGTTGTTTTGTTTTTGTCTTCACATCAATGTGTGCACCCACTTCTGAAACTAAACCTACGTCCTTGGTTTTTTCAACCATAGCAAAGTGGTTGAAAGTCAGTTTAGCATTTGTTCAGTGATTCACACCCTGCCTGGTGTTATACAAATTTTCCTAAATCCAAACTTTATAGATTAAAACATGAAAAACATCAGAATTATTTACTATACAAACACTATAGTACAGTTCTGAGCCGTCATCCTCTTCTCGTCTTGCCTCCTCACTTTGTCCCCGCTGAGAACAGACGAGGATCCAGACAGCGCCGTGGATGACAGGGACAGCGACTATCGCAGTGAGACCAGTAACAGCATCCCGCCTCCCTACTACACCACCTCCCAGCCCAACGCTTCCATGCACCAGTATCCCATGAGGCACCAGCACTACAGACACTCCTACAACAACGACATCCATGAGCTGGACTACGACCACAGAGCCATGAGGTAACAAGCACCCTACAGCCACTACGTAGCCACAACTGAGACTGAGTGGTTTCCTTTTTATGAGATTACCATGGCAGGTTGTCAGCAACATGGAGAAAGGATTTGTTTTGGTGAGACAGGAAGAGAAAAACACCAAAAGAACAAAACTGTTAAATGCTGAAAATGTAATATCACACTTCCCATCTTAAACAAATGTTCCTTAGTGAATAACTTTAGCATTTAGCCCTGAGACAGCTCAGCCCCTGCGGCCTTGTTTGGTTTCACTGTATTGTACATGGTAACATGTTGTCCCACTGTGCTCTCCTCCTCTAGAGAATAACCCTGGCCTCAGTGTATACAAGCATGCTGGGTCGCACAGTTCTTGTATACAGGTCATGTATGAAGTGGGCCTTTATGTTTTCTGTGTGTGTGTGTGTGTGTGTGTGTGTGTGTGTGTGTGTGTGTGTGTGTGTGTGTGTGTGTGTGTGTGTGTGTGTGTGTGTGTGTGTGTGTGTGTGTGTGCGTGTGTGCGTGCCTGCATCTTTGTGTGCATGTTGAGTGCGTGAGCATCAGAAACCCCATGTGACTTGTGCAGAAAATAAATGCATTTCTGGACATGACAGTATTTCTGAACATTTTTGGACATTTTTGCAAAGGCGGCAGATGATTAAAACTCATGCATTGCTCAGAAAAGCTGAAACAGAAAGTCTGACCTTTTCATTTGGTTAGATTTAGGTGGGTAAAATAAATCTTCAAGTGCTCAACCTCAGTGAGAGGTCCTTGTGCAGAAACTTAAAGGATAAGTTCACAATTTTTTCAAGTCTATCTTTACACAATAGTCAGATGTTTATATGAACATTGAAACAGGTTTTACTTGCTGTAATCATTCCTACTATTCCTAGTGGCCATGAAGAATCCCTTCCCAATGCGCTTCCAATTCAAATCAAGTGGGTAAAGTTACTGTCTTTTTGGTACAAAATTCCCTCTTTGTGTTTCCTTGTTGAGCTGCAGTGGAGGGACAGAAACACAAAAAGAACAGAAAGAGGACTGTCAATTTTGTGAGCAGAATAGGAAGGGATCTTTTAAAGGCCAGTATGAACAGGAGGATTGATTACAGCAAGCAAAACCTGCTTCAGTGTTCATATGAACTATTGTTTTAAGACAGGCTTGAAAAACTGCGAACCCGTCCTTTAACCGGGTAGTGCAGAGGCTCAGTTTGGTTAGAGCTTTCTTTGAAAGATTTGCACTGAGCTCTACTGATGCTCCTCTCCCACCTCTTCCCTCCTCCCTACCTTCCTCCCTGCTCCTCTTACCAGACGCTATGATAGTTTAGACTCGGCCACCAACGGGCGCAGCGATATCGACTCAGGCTCAGGGTCGAGCCGGCGCACCAGTCGTCAGTATTCTCTAGACAGTAGGCATTCACTGTCCGATAGGTGGGTCTCTGTACCTCCTCTCCAACTCCTCCTCCTCTTCCTCCTCCTGCTCCGGCCTGTGACTCCGTCTCGCTGTGACGTCAGTGGTGGACTTGTCCCGTCCTCCTCGCTCGCTGTGCTTGCATGCATGCGCTCTTTACCCTATCTCTGTATATGTATATTCTATACTTTCTATAGAAAACTACTGGTCCTGCATCTATATTTACTGTGTTCCTGGTGAAGAATCCCGAATCAGTATCACAAATGATGTATCATACTCATCTTCACCATTGTTAAACTCTTATAAGTTCTGCGCAGTTTTGTGTTTATGTGTGTGGGCAAGTGATTGACAAGATGCGTGTGTGTGTGTGTGTGCATTTGTTGTCTCGTAACAGTCAGAGACAGAGAGGTTAATTGTTGGTTGAAGTTTGTGGAAGAGCCTGTGTGTGTGTGTGTGTGTGTGTGTGTGTGTGTGTGTGTGTGTGTGTGTGTGTGTGTGTGTGTGTGTGTGTGTGTGTGTGTGTGTGTGTGTGTGTGAATCTGTTGTCGCGACAGCCTGTTATTACAGCCTCATCCTGTATGTGAGACTTTAAGAAGAGCCCTGTCTTATTCTGGGTGTCCCATACTTGGTAATTATACACATTTATTTCCACTTGTAAGACAGCGGGATGCCTTCAGCCCAATAATGGGGCCCTAGCAGAGAGGCCAAGACAGATACGTTCATTTTCATCTTAATTTCACTGTTTTTTTTTTTAATTCTTTGCTAAGAAAGAGGGCTGACAAGGCCTCAAGCACTGACAAGTGCAAGAATTTATCACTGTCTGTGTCAGTCTTTGTGTTGGACGAGAAAGAGATTGTGAGATAGGTGATGAATAGAAAAGAACAGGGGTGTCGTGATTGACTGTTTATGTGTCCATTTACCCGTACTTGTGTATTCCCTCTGGCGCACAGCCCGCAGCCATAACACAGCTCTCTCCTTTACCGCTCCTGCGCCATGCATTATTGAACCAACATGACTGTAATCAATAGAGACGAAACAATAAAGTGTGAGTGTGTGGCTGTTTGTGTGTGTAAGAAATTGTTTTTGCATGTGTCTCATATCTCTCTCTGACTCATGGTCTGTCTAAATGTCTAATAGCCTCATTCATCACCGTGAATAAATATTATTCACCTATTTATCTGCAAAAAGAGATTGTTTTTCTTCTGCCAGGCTAATAAATTACCCTCAACCTCTCCAGGTTCCCTCTCTTTCATTCGAGTAGGTCTATTTATGTCTTTTTGTAAGGTGTGTGTAAGGTGTTTCTGTATTAATTTGTGTGTGAATTAGTATCCATAGTATCCTTTCCCATTACTAAAAAGATGATTCCCCTTGCAGTTACATAGATGCATCACTAGCCTAAACCCCCCTTTTCTGAGTTTTGTTATTGGTTGGTTTAAAAGTCACTCCTCATTTCCTATTGGTTAACAGTCTCCCTCCTTGGCCCCAACACAAGTTCCTTAAGTACCAAACTCCCTGTTGTGCAATTAGTAGTCCCCTAGTTTACTTTTAAACCTGTGTGTCTATGTAACAGGTGTCTGTATCTCCCCTTCCCTTCAGCCCCACAGACAGTCGTTACGCCTCGTCAGGCGAGTTGAGTCGAGGCAGCTCTCAGCTCAGCGAGGAGTTTGTTCCTGAGGACGGCGAGAGCTTGCGAGGTTCGGAGTTCTACGATGAAAACGACTCCTACCACTCCTGCCATTCCTCCGTCAGCTACGGCAAAGGGGATTCCCCAGTCTGGGATGGCGAGGACCACCAAGGTGTCTACAGCGACGAGGGCGGCTACCTCAAGGATGGGGGAGAAGAGGGGGCGCAGTATGCCGAAGAGGAGGGTGACATATACGGGGAGGAAAGAGAGTACAACTACGAAGATGAGGAGGAGATGCCTTATGAGGAAGATGAAGATATGTATCCACTTGACGGCACACTCAGTGAAGACCAGGAGCCGCCTTACACCCCCACACCCACAAGCACTGCCACCACCCTGTTGCCCCCTTCTGATGGTCTGTCCTCCACTAGGCCACCGCTGGAGAAGCAGGCGTCGTTGCATCATCAGCGGCCAGCCCACGATCAGCTCCAGACCCCCAGCACAGCTCCTGGTCTACCTCCTGTCATACAGGATGACATGTTGCCCCCTTTCGGTGCAGAATCCACCAAGCCTCCATTTGCGCCCACCCACCCAGCTCTGTCTACTGCCACTACATCCACCCCCACGACTACATCACAAGTTCCAGCTCCAGACACCAAGCCCCTGGAGCCTGAGCCCAAGTCTGAGGTCCCGCTGGAGGAACCTCGGCCCCCCAAGCAGCCTCCAGCGGCAGAGAGTGTCCCTCCAGCTCCTGAAGAGAAAAGAGAGGAGCTCCCTGTTCCAAGGTGAACACTGTTCATACACTGTCAACACTAAGGCAGCTACATTTCAGTGCAAATCCGTTTATCTGGCAGTTCATTCAAGTAACAATAAGCGCATACAGTATATTGGTATGTTTTTAATCATCATGTTTTTCTTCTATGCACCTATCTGTAAACAGGTTGCAGTGGACATGTCTACATCATAGTTAACCTTCCAGTTAAAGGGCTACTCACTCGATTTAGTTTTGCACTCCCACAAAGTTGTAGGACTTGCGAGAGACATGTTAAAAAAAGAATGATCAAAATTGAAGCAGCAGAGGCCGAAATATTCTAACTTTTAGTCCCTAGTGTGGGTGAATCCCCAAAAAAACGCAGAATCCTACATTTCCATCAAAGCAACTTAATGACATCTTTCATTAGACCCTCCCATCATCAGGGTTATTTCCTCAGACTTTAAAAAAGCCAGTTTCACAGGCTGTGTAGTACTCCTCGTGACAAATAAAATAAGTGATAGTGTTCTCCATAATTACTGTACATTCACTACATTAGCCAATAGAGCACACACTAGCACATATATGAATAACTTTTTGAAAATGTTGTTCCTTCTGCAATCATTCTTTTAGCTTCCCAAAGAGGGAAATCATGGAGCCTGGTCCTGCCAGAGCCAAAGCCAACTGGCTTCGACTTTTCAGCAGAGTACGATTACAGCTGCAAGAGGTACAGCCTGTGTGTGTGTGTGTGTGTGTGTGTGTGTGTGTGTGTGTGTGTGTGTGTGTGTGTGTGTGTGTGTGTGTGTGTGTGTTATTTAGTGTATCTTTGTGCACATAGGTGTGCACTCAGGCCAGGTGAATGCCTAGGCTCATAAGAGTGGGTAATATGTCTTCTCTGTGGTCTGTCTCTCTGCTTTAATTTGTTAGTCTAGTATTTGAGCTCACTGACTTGTTGCATCAGTCCCTGCATGTCCTACTGTTACTGGGTTTTTTTTCCAGCTTTTGTTGACTGGTCCACCATTTTTCCCATTTTTTGGTTATTGCTGTGGATTATATTGTCTTGTGTTTATTTGATAGTTTCTGTTTACCCCTTGTACTGTTTTGCCATTTCATTATTTTCTTTTCAGTTGTTTGCCATCCTCGTAGCGATTTGCATGTAGTCCATTCTGATTACCCATGGCTGGAGCAGACGCTCAGGTGGGTGTGGCCAGTAGTGTGATAATCAATCTAATCTATATTGTATGTGTCCTGTGCGGCTCATAGATATTTATGGGGAGCCCAGCAACACATCGGAAGTTGCTGTAAGCCTGCTAAGTGTCATTTTCAAAGCCTGCCATTTATACCAATCATGACTATTTCTGTGCGTCAGTGTGACGTAAGTTATAAATGTTGTGTGTCAGTCTTTAAACGGGCAGACAAAGAACACGTCCTTCAGTAATAGAGCAGATAGAATTAAAAGAATGATTACACAGATGGTCATCTGGCTGAAATCTACTTCTACTATGTACTATTCTTAAAGACAGAGAAGCCACTGCCGATGTCAGTAATCCCCACACTCACTCAGAAAGACACAACTCAGCTTTACCGCTCTCCTTATCTCCCCCTTTTTCTTTCTATCTCCCACTTGTACCACTGTATTATTAATTTGTGAATTCTGGGAACACTTGCAGTCATTGTGGCTACAGCTACTAGTGAAACTCACCATGAAATAGTGCCTTTTGTTAAAGAACACTATACAGTATCTCTCGATTTTGTTGTTCCCAGGATAAAGAACATTATAAAAACACTATGTACAGTACTATAATATGCTATGCTTCCCATTGCCCCAGCTACAGCTCTAATGGCACCCTGCTTGCCTCTCTTTCTCATCTCATCTCTCTCTTCCTCCTCAGGCCCGAGGAGAAAGCGTTGGCATCGCCTCTCTGCTTTTATCAGCAGGGTAAGTAACCATGACGCTGTTGCTACTACGGTCATTGAAAATCTATAACTTACCGACTGAAAGGCAAGCCCATGGCCTTAATGTCTATATGCATTTATTGTCTAATTGATTCGTCGTGTCCAGGTTCAAGTTAACAACTGTAGCTGAAAAAACAGCTGGTGTTGAATCTTGCTGTGTGCATGTTTTGTCTCCAGGATGGGTGGCGCTCTGTATAGCATTGACAGCATGCCAGACCTCAGGAAGAGGAAAGCTATGCCTCTGGTCAGAGATCTGGTGAGTTTCTGCACTAATCTCTTTATATTCCCCTGACTGTGTGTCTCACATCTCTCCAGTCCATCTATCACTCAGCTCAGCAGTCAGCGCTCTCATCTACATAACCTGCTCCTGTTTCCCATTTGATGCTCTGCGCTCCTTTCTCATCTTATTCCCTTTACCTTATTGTTCTTTTATTTTTTTTACTCCTCTTCCTCTTTGTCTTTTAGCCCACTGCACTACATCCACTCTGCTAACAGATGATACATTTCCCTGCTGTTACAGCCTGACAGGGCAAGCTGCAGGGCTAAGGGGCCTCTGGCAAGGCCAGAGGTATCCTCTGACTGACATTGATGTCTGCTATGTGCTGTCATATAACAGACCTTTCATTACTCCACACTGCCATCGTCCCCGTGCCTCCCTGACACTGCCTCATTAGGGATAAGGTTGTGGGAAATATAAATCTTCTCGAGAAAGCTGTAACTCATTCATACAAGTCACTTCCTTGGGAGTATCTTGTACTATTACACAGCCTGGACAGCATTATCACTTTTTTACCTTTGTTAAATGACAGGAGGGTCAAAGTATGGATACACATTAAATTGATGGATAGACACACATAGTATCATGTTTCATGTTACCATAAAGGTAATAATAAATAAAGGAATAATTTGACATCATCGAGGGAAATACGCTCGTTTGCTTTCTTACCAAGAGTTAGAAGAGAAGATTGATTGATTAATTGAGGAGCCACAAGTCTGGAAGGAGGGGAAACAGCTTACCTGACAAACCCCTCGTAAAACCGCAACTTGTCATTTTTACACTTCGGTTTTTGTCCATATTAAACAAATTAAATACAGCATACTAGCTAGTGAGCTTTAGTTAGTGATAGGCAAATTTTATTACCTTCAGACAGAGCCAGGCTAGCTGTTTCCCCCTGTTTCCAGTCTTTGTGCTAAGCTAAGCTAAGGTAACTGGCTGCAGGATATAGCTTTACGTTTAACAGATAGATGGGAGTGGTTTCAATCCTCTCTAACTCTTGGCAAGAAAGCAAATAAGCTTACAGTATTTGTCAAAATGAACAACATTTTGCATTTAATGCAAAAACACGTTCTGTAGTGGAGGCTAGGGGAACCGAATTTGGCTCTTTTTATTAACTGCCAGGCAAAGTTCAGTGTGCCATCTTCCTCAACACACCAGATCCAATCGTTGCCAGTAATTATTAATTATCTCAGATGACTGTCTTCATTATTAATCTTTCTGTCACAAAGTAACAGTCTAACGCTCTGACAGGCTCAGGCAGGTGCACCGATGTTTCTCTTCCACTCTCTGTCTCTCGCACACACACGCCCGCACCTTGTCAGTGTCTCAGGTAATTGATTGGACAGGGTGAGGTCCTGACTGAATGAGCAGTGATCACAGGCCATTTCATTCAGATATCAAACGCTCAAGTCTGGTTGCAGCTGTGACTTCCTCGCCCTCAAAGTCTCCACATCTGGGTGTAGATTCACCTTGTTTGACCCCCCCCATGCTTGTATCTTGGATGTCCATTCTTGTTTAATCACAATAACTACAGTATATGCACAATGAATGCATCATTTCTCAACATCTCTTTTGCATTTTTAATTCTCTATGGAAATTCCCCCCTCTTTCTTGCCGTTTTCTGATATTAAATCTCTCACTCTCTTGTTCCTCCCACCTTCACTGCACTGCCATAGGCTATGGTGAGTAACACCTACACCATTTGCTATCAGAACACTTAGGTTATGAAGGTACACTAGTTTTCTTGTCTCGCCAGCAAATTGATCACTCTTAAGAGAGGAAGCACTTTAAATTCTGCAGCTGTCACCTCGAGTTTGCTGTAACTATTCAGGGGAACATTGCCAGACAGACAGTAATAATACACATTGCCTCATAGGCTGCACTGAGATTTGTTTTGATTAAAAAAAAAAAAAGATATTGAAGTGGGAGCTGAGAGACACTGACCCCTCCTCTCTCCTGCCACTCAGTCCTTGGTTCAGAACTCCAGGAAGGCAGGCATCACCTCGGCCCTGACGTCCAGCACCCTGCATAACGAAGAACTGGTCAGTTACAGTTTTAATTCACATTGCACCAAAAGTCATTCCAGCACACTCAACACTCTGCTGACCCTGCAAGTCTCTCTCCTGTACCCTCGTAGAAGAGCCATGTCTACAAGAAGACCCTCCAGGCCCTCATATATCCCATCTCCTGCACCACCCCACACAATTTTGAGGTGTGGACAGCCACCACCCCCACTTACTGCTACGAGTGTGAGGGACTGCTGTGGGGCATTGCTCGCCAGGGCATGCGCTGTACCGAGTGCGGAGTCAAATGCCACGAGAAGTGTCAAGATCTGCTCAACGCTGATTGTCTGCAAAGTAAGTGAAATGTCAGAAAACATTGCCCACTGTTTTAGCCCCTAAAGCAGTGATAAAAGACTGGATTAAAAATATGATGATGTAATTTAAATTTAGCAACCCACACTTGATACCACTCTCATATCTGATGATATAACGTGTTAATTAGTGAGCTTTATTAGTGCTAATAGGCAGATTTTGTTACCTTCAATCAGAGCCAGGCTAGCGATATTTACAATACAGATATAAGAGTGGTATCGATCTTCTCGTCTAACTCTTGACAAGAAAGCAAATAAGCCTATTTTTCATATCCCATAATATTGGGGGATATATAGGAGTCAAAGCTTAGATGCCACATTGTATTCACAGTGAGAAAGGATGCTAAAATATAGCATAAAATATCTACAGGAGCTGAACAGCCATTTGCTGACTTTATGTTTTAGACTTCTTGCTGTGTCAGTGCTGCTTTTGTTTTATTAATAATAGTAAACTATCCAGTCCATCTATCTCCTCTTATCTCTATTTGTCAGTTTCAACTTTCTTATTTTCCTTGTTTTCTTGAGAGGATATTAAAAGCCATTTGTCTTTTGTTGTCATCCACCTCTCTTTTCCATCTCTCTTTTACTCAGCATTTTATAGCTCTGCGAATGTGTACGCCTCTCATTCATGAAATATAGTTTTTCTTCACCTACACAGTCTTCTTCTCTGCTCTATATTTTAAATTGAAATCTCAGTTTGCAATGTTTCTATAACTTGTAGAAATGTATCCTCCATGCAATTTTTCTGCTCTGTTTTTGTTATCTTGAATGACTGTGTGGCAACTATAAGCCAACTTATATCAAACATTACATCAATCCTTTTGTTTCTCGTCTTAATTTTCCAGGAGCAGCAGAGAAGAGCTCCAAACACGGCGCGGAGGACCGAACCCAGAACATCATCATGGTTCTTAAAGACCGCATGAAGATCCGTGAGAGGAACAAACCTGAGATCTTCGAACTCATTCAGGAGGTGTTCGCCGTCCTCAAGGCCACCCACGTCACCCACATGAAGCAGATCAAACAGAGCGTGCTTGATGGCACCTCTAAATGGTCGGCCAAGATCAGCATCACGGGTGAGAGGTGGAGTCAAATTAGTACAATATAGTAGCTTTGAACAGATCTGACTAGTGCTGTCAACATCAAAGTCAGAGGAGACGGCACGTGTCAGGTGTTTGTGTCTATAAAAAGAGGCAAGCTGCTGTTTGTATGAAGAGAGCACAGGTGGCGTTTGTGGGGCAGTAGAACAGGAGGTCACATGATTTAAGAGGCATCTGTTTGCATCCAAACACACACACGCACACGCACACACACACACACACACAGCGGCTGACCAGCTTGCCATTTTTCTTCCTTCTTCCCAGTGTTGTGTGCCCAGGGTCTACAAGCCAAGGATAAAACCGGTTCCAGTGATCCTTATGTCACCGTCCAGGTGGGAAAGACCAAAAAGAGGACCAAGACCATCTACGGCAACCTCAACCCTGTCTGGGAGGAGACATTTAATTTGTGAGTCAGGACCTCTTGGAAACATATTGGGAAATTTGTAAGAGTTAGGGTTCCAAATAGTGATAATTTTTATTACCAGTTAATATGTTGGTAATTTCTTCCGGTTATTCAATTTATTGTTTAGCCAAAGAAATGTCATATATTAAAAGAAACTGCTAATCACTATTTCTCAGAGCCCAAGGTGACATCTCCAAATTGCTTGTTTTGGCCAAACAACAGTCAAAAGCCCAGCGATTTTCAATTTTGATGATAGAAAACAGAGAAAACTAGCAAACTGCCACATCTGAGAAGCTTAAAGGAATTACTGATTAACAACATTTTTATATTGCATTATTTGTCAATTAACTAAACCTTCCAGCTGAAGTTGTCACAGTGATGCAGCTAAACATTTCTATCTGCTTTCTGTTTATTAAATAAAATGTATTTAGAATTGTTTTGTTTACAATTTTGATATTTAATGAGTCATGATGATAGTAATTCGTCTGGTCTTCTTGGCCGACTGTCAGTGTTGTCTACTATATTCGGTAGCTGTGTCTGACTCTCCGGTTCTGTCTGTTTAGTGAATGTCACAACTCCTCGGACCGCATCAAGGTGCGAGTGTGGGATGAGGACGACGACATAAAGTCTCGTGTGAAGCAGAAGTTCAAACGGGAGTCAGATGACTTCCTCGGTCAAACTATTATCGAGGTCCGCACTTTGAGCGGAGAGATGGACGTCTGGTACAACCTGGGTCAGTTGAATCTCACTGTGTCAGTTGAATTTATACGTCCATGTCACTTATACTGTATTGATACCACAGCTTCTTACTGCCATGATCAGTTCACCTCACTTTGCAGTTGTATGACTGACCTGTGATTTTTTTCAGTTTGTTAAATGCGTTGCTGTATGACTTGTGCTCTTCACAGACAAGCGTACAGACAAATCAGCTGTGTCCGGAGCTATCCGCATGCACATTAATGTAGAGATCAAAGGAGAGGAGACGGTCGCCCCCTATCACGTTCAGTACACCTGTTTGCATGAAGTAAGCTCAGTGTGTGTGTGTGTGTTTGTCTGGTTGAACTGGGGAAAGTAATAAAATACACCTATTCAAGAGCTGTACTTAGATACTGTTTTGAGATACTGGTGTTTCATGTGTAGATTTTGTGAGACTTGATACCTTTATTCCATGACTACATCTTTGTGAATATTGTCATTTTTCCTCCACTACACTGATCTATGACGCTTTTTTTTTTTTGCAAAATAAAAAAAGGAACCTGTTTAACATGTGAAACTTTAACTACCTAAAAAACAGCAGATTTATATGGCCACACAAAACATTAGAAAACTAAAACAGGTTGATGCATTAATACCTTTTCCCTCTGAAAGGGACTGTTCTTTAACTTTTGATACTTTTTACAGCCGATACTCCATGTGCTTTTACTTAAAGGCCCAATCGGCAGTCAGTGTGCAGTGGGGCGTTTAAATAAAACATTTCAATGCAGGAATCCTTTTTGATGCATTGCTGCTTTTACTTTAGGACTACAGCACCTTTTCCACCCACTGTGTGTGTGTGTCTGTGCATCTGTGTGTATCTCCGTGCAAAGTCATCCTAATGAGCCATGCCAAGCAGGTTAATTTACTTGAGTGATGTTCAGTATCATAATGGACCCATTCCATTAAACTTAAGTTAATACTCCGTGAAGTTTGCTTTGCTCTCATAAGATAAAGACCACTTCCAGACATCAGACACATTTCTAGTCTGGCTCTGTGTGGGAAAACTCTGCTGATTGATTGTAGACCAATCACAGCCTTGTATGGAGTCATTACTCGGCCCATTACTCAACAGAGCATATTAGCTGAACTTTAACAGACAAATGACCACTGTTATTGCTGCACATAAGTGGCCATATACCATGTAGCCAACTCAGAATGTTTTACAGCAGCATAACGCTTTATGGCTGAGTAGTCAAGACAGCACCTTGTGTTGGCCTCATAATGTAGTTTAATGGCTATTCATGCAGCATAGCCATTTAAAGATAACAGATCGTAGGTTTCAATCTGCTCTGTTTTTGTGCAATGAAACATAGAAACTTTGATTACAGCTGAGAGATGTGTGAATGCTCAGCCCAACTTTGTAATGATAGAATTAAAGAAAAAATCATACACACTCAAATAACCATGGTCGAACACACTTTATTAGCTGTCATAATGGTCATGGCTACTCCTGTGTTCCTTAAACATAACTACACAACTGCACTCAGTCACTCTATTATTTATTTCTGTCTATACTGTGTATAGGACTATTGTTCTATTTTTCTATTTATTTTTATTGTATTTCTATATATGACACTTTTGCTGGCTGCTGCAACGCTAAAAATTTCCCCGCTGTGGGACAATAAAGGCTTATCTTATCTTATCTTATCTTATCTTATCTTATATCCCTAAACATGACAAAGCTCTTAATAATAATAATAATAATTTCTATACACCTCCTTAAATTCTGCCTCTAACTCTCTCCTGTTTTCCTCTCTGTAGAATCTCTTCCACTATGTGACAGATATCCAGAACAACGGTGTGGTGAAGATCCCTGATGCCAAAGGGGATGATGCATGGAAAGTGTATTTTGAAGAGACTCCCCAGGAGATTGTAGATGAGTTTGCCATGCGTTATGGAGTGGAGTCCATCTACCAGGCCATGACGTATGTTACCGTCTGAAAGCCTGACCTCTGAATATCACAATTTTGAGAAAAAAAAAGACCCTGTGTGTTTGCGTGCATTGTTGGTTGTTTTCATGCATCAAGCTCTCTGTAAAGTATCCTGTGTTTGCTTACACGTCTGTCCCTCTTCTGCAGTCACTTTGCCTGCCTGTCATCGAAGTACATGTGCCCAGGTGTGCCTGCAGTGATGAGCACCCTACTGGCTAACATCAATGCCTATTACGCTCACACCACCCAGGCAACGAACAACGTCTCTGCCTCTGACCGCTTTGCTGCTTCTAACTTCGGGGTGAGTCACTGCAGAATCAATAAATCCAACAGCTGCCACAGTCGGAAAAAAAAATATATATATCATAATTGCATTAAAAAAGGAAAAAACTGAAGTGCATTTTTGCTTTGTAAACAAAAAGTAAAAGTTATTTTTTTCCTTTTTGGTAATCATAATTTACTTTTTTACTATATGCTAATTCTTTATCCTGGTGCTGAATGGCTGGGACTTTATATATTAAGCAGTGCGGTGTGTCTGCTATGTGTTTGCTAATTTTAAACCATGTGTGTCGCAATGCCCACAGAAAGAGCGATTTGTCAAGCTTCTAGACCAGCTTCACAACTCTCTGAGGATTGACCTGTCCATGTACCGAGTAAGACTGCTCTCCATCTTGCTGTTTGCACTCATATATTATCTTTGAAAAGTTTATAATAGCTGACAACTAATAGTGGCTGGACAGTCAGACTGCACGGTAGAACATCAACCCACCGCCCCTCTTTTTCTCTACTATGCTTCTCCTTTCTTCCTGTGCTTTTTGTTCTCCTCATCTTTCTCTTTGTGAGACACAGTAAAAACAAAGCAGGCGGATGTGTTAATTAGACTGACAGCTCCTCTGAAACACGCACAGACACATTCAGAAAACACTGCACACCCACACAGTAACAAGTGGAAATTGTGTTGCCGTGCTGGATCGTGCCCACAGACACAAACACACACAAACACACACCGGACAAGGAGGGATGCGATGTCTCACTGTATTTTTTTTCCCCCATCTAACTGCAGAACAACTTCCCTGCCAGCAGCCCTGAGAGGCTGCAGGACCTCAAGTCCACAGTGGACCTCCTCACCAGTATCACCTTCTTCAGAATGAAGGTACCGTCCATATGAAAAGCAGGATAATATATTTGTCAAATTTGTCAAAATATTCATCTTAAAATTGACTTAGTATTGAATTTTAAGGAAGAATCATATTTTATTTGTCTTTGTAATCAAGATGAACATGAAGACGATTCTGAAGTGCCATAATTTGGTGAATAAATGTCGACGTGCACTTGCCTTGTTTAACTGTATCTCTCTTTTGTGTGTGTGTGTGTGTGTGTGTGTGTGTGTGTGTGTGTGTGTGTGTGTGTGTGTGTTCAGGTCCAAGAGCTTCAGTCTCCACCCAGAGCCAGTCAGGTAGTGAAGGATTGTGTCAAAGCCTGTCTCAACTCCACCTACGAGTACATCTTTAATAACTGTCATGAGCTGTACAGCCGCGAGTATCAGACAGACCCGGTAAGAAGCAGCAATTTATTGAATATCTGTGTAGGTGTGAGTGAATGTCTCTCTCCCTCTCAAAATGTTCAAATTTCAGTTTGCTTTACTGACTTGACCATAATTAAGTACAGTATTTCCAAAGTTCATGTGAGTATAATAGTTTCAAGTTTAAGAAAATAAGAGACAACAAATGGTTTGCGCATTGCTACATATACGCTATAATAAAAGAAAATACAAACTGTTGCAAACACATACTCCAAAAAAAGAGAATAAAATAGATGATACAGAAATCCATTTTGAAGGAGCTCAGCACAGTTTCATGTCATTGGTTTTCCCTCAGACTGACATGACATTGTCAAGTAAATATTGAATTTTATTTTGGGAGTGTGTCAAAATCTTGGTATTTATGTTGTATTTTGGCAAATAAAACTTGGTCCTTATCTCTTTACACAGTGAAGACTACACTGTAGCAGGACGTGTTTTGCTCTGTCTCTACCTCTTGTTGTTGGCAGAACTGACACCGTCCGATTTTTCTGTGTTTGTCAGCGTTAAAAAGCATTGAAATTTACTTTTAATTTTTTGTGATAGATGTCCAATGATTCTTGTACTTTTCTTTTTATTTGGCTGTAAGGATAAATCACTGTCAAACTCCAAACTCACTGAAAGAGTTGACTTATTAATTATTAAAACTTGGCCAGCAGTGTCCTTGACTGGTGCTTGATTAATCAGATCACTTGGCTGAAATCTTCCTTGTACAAAATGATTTTTGAATGTTATTAGTGTAATGTCTTTGCTTGATTTCTATATTGTCCTCAGTGTTACATGTAAAATGCACTGTGACACCTTTGTGCGTCTGTGTGTGGCGAGTCCCCGTCATCCTCTCAGTCTGGGTAGGCCGGGCTCTTCCATCCATCACTCCTGCATCCAATTTCAACAGGGATTTCTACCACTTGCTTTTTGAGTCCGCATTAAAGCGCCAGCCCCATTCAGATTCCCTCGTGAATTTCAAATAAGCATTTTTTTCCCCCTTTGAATAAAACATTTCCTCCTGAGGGACGTTGCTATATTTTGTCGAAATCTCTGCAACATCATTCTTTATTCTTCAACCCCTGCGGTGCTCGGCTTAGCTGTTTTTTCTTCCAGCACATCTATAGCTATTTCAAGTCGTCCAGACAGTCGACATTCTGTGTCTGTTTAAAGCTGTTTGAGTAGCAAATGTTGAATATGTATGAGTTGTTGAATTAACAACACAGATGATGATGCTTTAAAAACTCAGTGATTGAGCAGAATACAATTACCTGCAGACTCTGCAAGGTCGACAGTTGTTACCAGAGGTGCCGTTCACATACTGAACAAAGTGACCAGCAGGCTAAACTGCCCCAAAAAGCAATGTGTAGAGCGTTATTGTGACTCTAGTCATGTCACTGCTTTTTCAGGCCAAACAGGGTGCTGTGCCTCCGGAGGAGCAGGGACCGAGCATCAAGAATCTGGATTTTTGGTCCAAACTCATCACACTTATCGTCTCCATTATCGAGGAGGACAAGAACTCCTACACTCCCTGCCTAAACCAGTACGTCTCTGTGCTCCTCCTATATGCGCCTTTCATCTGTGTATTTCTCCCAGAACCTTTCAAATTTGATTTTTCTTGTAATGACATTTCAGTAATTACACTATATACCCTATCTCTTCTCCAGTTTCTGTTAGTACCTCTAAAAGTGCAGGCTCTTACCTGCTGGCTCACTTTCATATACCTTCTGTCTCTAAGTGCATATACAGTAAGCCTTTCTCCTCTCCACCAAGATTTCCCCAGGAGCTCAACGTGGGTAAAATCAGCGCTGAAGTGATGTGGAACCTGTTTGCTCAGGATATGAAGTATGCGATGGAGGGTGAGTGCAAGTCAATGACATACTGAGCCTCTGAGCCGACCGAGCCTTGTCAAAGCACTGAAGACTCGTTAGATAGATGCAGCCGCTAACAGCTATTTTGTGGTTCAGGCACCTATTGGCACTATTGACCAAATACACGCAGACACACAAATCATTATGGAGTACCTCATAATGATATTTAGAGAGTTGAATTGATCTTTTACTGTTTTCATTGGTTTAGTTATAAATATAGGGGAAGAGAACTAGGTTCGTTTTAACTGCTTTCATCAATTTGGATGAAACTTGGTGTGAATGTTTCAATTTGAGGATTTTATTGTAGCTAAACAATCACAAGTAAATGTACATCTTAATATGTGGTAAGCGACACCAGCTGAAGGTATTGGACGACTTTTATTATGAAGCAAGTGTTAAATTTTGCAACATTTGGTCAAGTGGATTAGTACATACAGTTTATTGGCCTTAATGGCGCTCCTTACCTTTTAAGCTATATAGAGACAATGGCTGACAAAATGCTCACTGTCATCTATTGAACAAGCACACCGAGTGCAGTATCATGCTGATCACACACATCTGAGTTATGGCTGGTTTTGGTTGTTAGCTCAGGCACACAGCCAACAGATATCAGAGGATTTTCCAAAGGTTACAATGGATCCTAAATGTACCCATCCATAAACCAAGTTTGGTTTTGATAAATGAAAAACTGAACAAGTGTTAGGGGGAAAAGCTATTTTGAAATGATGCAAAGCCTGAAAAGTCATACTCACTTCTTAGGTTTGATTAATATTTGATTTCTTTAATAACATTGTTGTGATTGGTCCTCTTTTATAATGGTAGACGTAGCTTAAACACCAGGAGAGAAATTAGCTTTTTACTCAACATGCATTCGTCCGCTTCGTTTTTCTCTCAGAACATGAAAAAAATCGCTTGTGCAAGAGTGCAGATTACATGAACCTGCACTTCAAGGTCAAGTGGCTGTACAACGAGTACTGCAAAGACCTGCCCTTCTTCAAGAGCAGGGTGCCTGAATATCCAGCGTGAGTAGCAACCCACCTATCACTGTTTTGCAACATCAGACTTGGACTGAAAACAAGAAGTGAAAATAAAACAATACAAATCTGACATTTGGGTTCCTAGTTTGTAAATACACATATATTTTCTGCTTTCCATAGGTGGTTTGAGCCATTTGTCATTCAGTGGCTGGACGAAAACGAGGAAGTGTCTCGGGACTTCCTGCACGGTGCTTTGGAGAGAGACAAAAAAGATGGGGTAAAAGTTTCCAGCTCTTCTTCTCCTTATCTCCCCTTCACTCTTCTGGAAACGCTGAGTCGCTGTTGTTGTTCAGGCAGAATTACTGTAATCCATCCTTTTTACTTCCTCTGTCACGCGCAAAGTTATCAGCCAAAGTTTCACTCTCCCTCCCGCTCTGCCGCCCTACACCTCCCACTGTCTCTCCTGCACTCTTCAAAGGCAACAATAGCAGCACGGACACAGAAGCACAGACGTGGATTCAAAGCAGAAACTGTGTTTGGGCTAAGAGGATGTTTCATCCTATAAAGCGAGGAAGCGTGGTTGAGACGTGTATGTACTTACGAAGGGAGATAACTCTATGACAGCAGGATATTGTGAATTAATGGCCTCATTCCAGAGTTTTGACTGTAGGAAAGCTGTCCTCACCTCATTACCCAGACTCCCCAGAGGAGCACCTACACACTCACCTCTAGCCAATTAGGGACCAGGCCCTAACCAGCAGCCAATAACAAGGAGACAGACAGGTGCACCCACCTGTCACCGGATGTCTGTCTAACTGTAGGGGGTCTGAGGCTCTGTACATGTGGTGAAAGATATCAAAGGGCCAGTTTAATATAGCGTCTAATGGTCCGTCTATATGGTCTTAGGTGCCCAGAGCTTCCCTTGAATCCCAGTTTCTCACCTGCTACCCCTACTGATCCCTAATCACTTGTGCCCTTCTCACATTATGTTTTTTTTCCCAGTTTTTAATCTTCTCGCACACCTTTTCTGGCCTACAGTTCCAGGTCACATCAGAACATGCTCTGTTCTCCTGTTCGGTGGTGGACGTGTTTTCCCAGCTCAACCAGAGCTTTGAGATCATCAGGAAGCTAGAGTGTCCGGATCCGCAGATCGTAGGACACTACATGAAGCGGTTTGCTAAGGTAGATTCAGTAAAAATGCAATTTGCAGTCAAATCATACCTTATAAACCCAATGTACAACAAAAGGGTCTTTAAAAGTAGTTTTGAGTTCAGGTACTGAACTACATCCACCCCCGATGATGACCTGTTGCTCTTTCATGTTTCTCTCTGCAGACCATCAGCAATGTGCTTCTGTCCTACGCTGATATCATCTCCAAGTTGTTTGCCAACTATGTCTCCATGGAGAAAGTGGTGAGTGGTCGAAGACTTGATGAACCCATGTGGATTTTCACAGAGGAGTCAGCTCAGGCAGTTATGTCTACACCATGAACAGAAGAAGATTCAGTATATCCGTGGTTTTTGTGAGGATGGTTTCTTTGAGGGCGGCACGGTGGTGCAGTGGTTAGCACTGTTGCCTCACAGCAAGAGGGTTCTGGGTTCGCACCCGCCGGCTGGCTGGGGCCCTTCTGTGTGGAGTTTGCATGTTCTCCCCGTGTCCGCGTGGGTTCTCTCCGGGCACTCCGGCTTCCTCCCACCATCCAAAGTTAGGTTGCAAGTTAGGTTAATTGATGATTCTAAATTGTCCGTAGGTGTGACTGTGAGTGTGAATGTTTGTCTGTCTCTATGTGTCAGCCCTGTGATTGACTGGCGACCAGTCCTGGGTGTACCCCGCCTCTCGCCCAATGTCAGCTGGGATTGGCTCCAGCCCCCCGCGACCCTCTAAGAGGATAAGCGGTATAGAAAATGGATGGTTTCTTTGAATCCTGTGCCGACAAGAAGGCTGATCCATTTGTAAATGTTTCAGTGAGCCCTGATAGTCTCAAACAGACACGTGTCATCTTTCTGTCCTCAGCCCTGCATCCTGATCAACAACATCCAACAGCTGAGAGTTCAGCTGGAGAAGATGTTTGAAGCAATGGGTGGAAAAGACGTGAGTGATTCTCTGTTTTCTGTTTCTCTCTCCAGTTCCAACTCCCAACCGTTTTTTTTTTTTTTTCACTAGCTTAGTTTTGTGTGCGATTGTTAGTATTTGGTCACGGCTGCCTAGTTCAGACAATGTTTCCATGTATGTGCTTTAGCTGTGTGTGGAGGCCAGCGACATCCTGAAAGACCTGCAGGTTAAGCTCAACAATGTCATGGATGATCTCAGCAGGGTCTTTTCTGTCAGGTAGAAACACACTCACGCACAAAGTCATTCATACAGTCTGACATTAATGTGATGTGTATTTAGACTTCATTAAACGCTTCTTCTACTCTTCCTCTGTAGTTTCCAGCCTCACATAGAGGAGAATGTGAAGCAGATGGGAGACATCTTGGCTCAGGTGAAGGGAACCTCAAATGTGGGAAATGCCAGCAGCGTGGCTCAAGATGCTGACAACGTCCTGCAGCCCATCATGGAGTTCCTGGACAGCAAGTGAGGCAGTCTAGAGGCATTTTTGTGGAGTCTTTGGGGGCATTTTATTATTTTACCTATTTACCCAGGGTTAGACAAACTCATATATGCCTGTTTTTGTCTCTGAATACACTTTGAAGGTATGATGAATGGTCTGGTTATCACAGGTCATGTATTTAGGTCAATGTGTAGATGTCTGTGAGGTTAAGTTGCAGCTCAGCAGGAGTTTGACCAGCAATCCACATGCAGAAGTTTAAGATGTTATTTCCCTACTTTTGAGAGGAATTCCTACTTGATTCCACAGTCATGTAGCGGGTTGTGTCAAGCTAATATTATTACTCAACATTCAAACTGCTCATCGAGCCATAACAAAGACTGAGAAAGGCATCTATGAGTTTGTCTGACTCCATGTGAGTAGAAGCAGTAGTGAAATTCCCCAAAATCTGAGCTGTTGTGCTGTTCTGACAAGGCTTTTTGGGCAGGCAGAGATTTCAAGCAAGCACCTCTTTTTTTTGTTGTTTAATCTCCTGTTCTCTTTATCATCAGTTTTTTTCTTCCTCTTCTTCTTCTTCAGGAAAACAGTGTTTGCCTCCTTCTGTCGCTTATTATTATTCATCTTCCTGTCTTCTGTCTCCCCCTTCTCCCGCCAGCCTGACTTTGTTTGCTAAGATCTGTGAGAAGACTGTGCTGAAGCGTGTGTTGAAGGAGCTGTGGAAGCTGGTGATGAACACCATGGAGAAGACCATCGTTCTGCCGCCACTCACAGACCAAACGGTGAGAGCGCTCAGACCTGCGATTACACATAAAGAGGCACACAGCCAAACAAATGCACTCATTGCTGCCTGTGCCTGATGTACATGCAACGAGTGATACTTATTTAACATTTTTAGTGTGGATAAATATGCACATGCAGACAGACATATACACACACGCACACACATCACTAGGATCTGTTTTCCAGAAAGCTTACTGGTTAGTTAAAGTAAGCGTGAACGTTGCTACAAAGAGATACAAAATATTTCTCATGTTCTGGCGATGACCACAGCAATAAGGCCGACAGCAGAAAAATGAAGTACAAGACATGTAACACACATACACCCACACATGCACAAACACACACTTACACACACCTCCAACTGCCGAGGCAGCATCAAAAGAAACAGAAGGAGGAGGTGGAGGATAAGGAAAGGCAATACAAAGGCAGACATTTTGTATGTGTTGCGATTCAAGATGGCCCTCTTTATAAATAGATCAAACTGCTTTCGCATAACATCTACATGGCATCCTTAGCCACTTCTTAACCCCTACACACATTATATTTAACATCGCCCCCAGTGCCGTCATTCATCCAAACAATCAAGATGAAACCCTTTTTTGAAAAACAAACTCGGGGGGGAGAAGGAGTGCACCATATCATTCTAACACCAGCTCATGGCTGCTCTCCAGTATGTCAGCCAACAATTATTTGGAGAGATTCCTGATTTATGAGTAAATCACAACAGAGTGGCAGAAAATGTTTGCCCAAAGGATCTGGCCCACTTCCAAAAAGAATCATACATTTTGGAAAGCAGCCTCTTGTTTTCTTTTGTTTTGGATATATGTGTTCTTATTTGTGTTTGGTTATTAACTAAAGAGCCTCATATCACTGTTGGTGCGGTGATAATTCATCTCTGGTTACCATGTACGGTGCTGGCCAGTATCAACACTACTGGTTCAGCCTCAGTAGCCATAGGTCTGAAGATAGCCCCTTGTCCAATTGAGTTTAACCAATCAGAAAAAGGAGAGAAGAGCAAAAATAGTAGAAGAAAGTGAGCTCTGAATGTGTGCAAATGGCACATGATCATCTCTAGAATAGCTATTTTTTCATTTAAAGTTGCTGTTAAAAGCTAAACTACTTATTTGCTATATTCTAAGACATTTTGTAGTAATAAAGTTACTTATTCGCTGGCCCCTCTCACTTCTCTACCTCTACTTAGTCCAGGCTTTAGACAGGTATCAATTGGTACACGTCCCTCCAGCCCTGGGGCCCAAACTTGTGTTTTGTTTTGTTTTTATTGATGTGGGGCTCTTTGCAGCTTGACTGACCCTTCTCTCTGGTTGTTGTTGTTGTGATTACTATTACATCCCGCTCCCACCGCTCTCCCTCCACAGATGATTGTAAGTACAGCACTCCTGCGTGTGTGTCTGTCTGTCCGTCCACGGTGGTTGGTTCTCTGCTATATGTGGCTGCGATCTTCCCCTGTTTTTTACCCCACATCACACCCTCTCCCTTCTCACAGCCTCACCTCTCAGATCTGTCCCATCTCTTTCATTTCTTCTCTCCTCTTGTCTTCTCTTCTTCTTCTTCTTCTTCTTCTTCTTCTTCTTCTTCTCTTTTCTCTCCTCCAACACTGTCTCTCTTTTGAGAAGACAGTAGCATGGTGCATTCCTGACTGGTTCTGATAGGTCCCACACCCCCTCAACAATCTCCACCGATCCATGCCCCCCTCTTCTGCTGTCTCTTCTTCCTGAACACTCTCCTCAAACAGGAAGTGGTACTCCTCTCTTGCGCCCGGTGTTGCCTTGTTTCTTCTCATGCATTGTGTCCTTTTACTGGGACTCCGGTGGGGTGACTCCGATCTCTTGGTGGCTTGGTATCTGGTGTCCTGCCCCACCTCCAGCACCCACCCCCCTCCCCACCCCCACCCCTACCCCTACCCCTTCCCTCCTTCTAAACCTCTGCCCTCCCCCCACTGTCCCCACCTTTCCCACCTGTTTGAACTGTGTCCTGACCCCCCCACCCCACCCACCCCACCGCCCACTGTGGGTTTGTTGCTTGCATCTGATCTATTTCAACAGTGCAGTCTTCTCTCAGTATACTGTACAACACTGTACTGTATGTCTCTGCAGACCTGTCATGTTGGTCTGTCCTGGTTTGATTTCATGTTCTGTTGTTACTATGATGATTGCAATGCTGGTATTATGTCACTGGTCCTGATGCACAGAATGGCTTTTCTTACAAGACGATTTTGGTTGGAACTGATGTTGGTCAAAAAGGGTGCATTCAGTGTTCTATGCAAAAACAAATACTCTTAATTTTCTAAAGCTCTACTGCTCTACTGTATGTGATGACTTGTACATTGTGAACTACGAACCTTCATTTTTACCAATGTTGTAACTGACTCCTGCAGGATATAACGAAGCATCTAGTTTTTTTTCTTTTAAGCAGAATTAATGTGTGTTTCTCGGTCCACGCGATCTGCGGCACTTGATTATTGTTTAATGTCAAGTGTAACCAGTGGTGGAGGAAGTATTCAGTTCCTTTTCTTTAGTAAAAGAAGAAATAACCACACTGTGAAGCTAATACAAGTAAAATTCCTGTTCTGAAAATATAACTAAAGTAAAAGTACGAAAGTATTATCAGTAAAATGTGCTTAAAGTATCAAAAAAGCAGAGACAAATAGCGTTTGTGAGTGATATATTATTATATTACATTATTATCTTCTTTTAATGGGATAGTTTGACATTTTAGGAAATACACTTATTTGCAGTCTTGTCAAGAGTTTGATAAAAAGATTGATCTCATATCTGTGCGTTAAGTCTGAAGCGATAGTTGGTTAGCTTAGCTTAGCTTAGCTTAAAGACAGGAAGCGGGGGATAACAGCTAGCCTGGCTCACTCCAAAGTTCAAAAATGCTCGTCGGAAGCTCACTAATTAACACATTGTATCTGGTTTGTTTAATCCATACACGAACGTAGATGTTAAATTGCCAATTGTTAAAAATGTTTTCTGTGTTTTGTGGTAAGGCACAAAACCTGTTGTTGTTGTTGTTTTGGAGGGCAAGCTAATTAGCTAACCGAAAGGAGGTGACATCTCTGGCAGCGACAAGTATCCTCCTTTTTGTTTGTCTTTTTTTTTTTGTCTTTTTTTTTTTTTTTTTTTTACATTTTACAACAGCAACATTTGCGTATTCACATGTAGCCATTGAAAGTGAAGTCAGACTGCAGGGACTGGCCACTGCTTGAAGTATTAACCACATGCTCTCTTTCCAGGGGAGGCTGAAGAGTGCTTCTCACAGTGATGTAAGGACTAAACCCCTTTAGATCAATGTGTCTTGTCTCTCTCCTCTATGTCTTCTCTCCGTGTCTCCGTCTCTCTCCCTCAGCTCACCAGTCAAACAAAGCAGTGGAAATATTAATTTTTCACATTTGTTTTTACACAACATCCCTCTGTAGTGCTGTTTATATGCTGTGACCCCCCCCTATGAAATGCTGTAGCAGTAGCTGCCTGCACTCCCAGCCTCACCACAGGTCGTACACTCTAATCTACATGCGGACATTTGAGACTCAAACGCACCACAAACCATAAGTCGAGGAGTTCAATCGCCACTTAATTTCACTTGCATTTTAAAAACAACACTGTGTTTGTTCCATATTGGCTATCTCTATCGCTGCAATGCAACATAGAAGTAAAAAATAGGGCGTGGTTCAGCTATGCAAGTAGCAATGCAAGTCCAAGCGGCTGAGTTTCATGAGGCAAAGCTGAAAGCAAGTGACGGTTGGCACTTTGACTTGCGGTTCATGGTGCATTTTAGCCGCAAAAAATCGTCTCGTAGGGTCCGAAAATTTTGGCATAAAGTAGTTCTTTTCATCACAGCAGCCCCTGTGAGAAAAGACACAACTATCTACCTTATTTTCTGTCAGTTGAACATAGTGTAGCAGTGGAGGGTGGCTGGATTACTCTCACATGAGCCTGTCAGGCATTGCTTACCTGACTGAATCTACACAGCTTAAATGAGTAAACACATCACAGTTTCAAGAGTGCACACCATTGTAAGGTTTCTAACATAATGAATCTGTTATGCACAGAAACTCGTGTTTTGTTTCACTTTCTGGCATTATTGTGATGTTGTTTGTAAGATTATTAAAACTTCAATAGGTTCTGGCTCCACACAGTGTAAAAATAAAAGCATATTTCATGTCTAAGGCTGTAACCAAGATTGGATTTGAAGGTGCAGTCAGCAGCACTTAGTGATATATTCTCTTACCAGAGTATTGCATTAGGCTGGACTTCCAGGAAATACCTGCGTACGCCACCGTGCAACTGCATAGCTGCTACGTGTGTGTGTGTGTGTGTGTGTGTGTGTGTGCCTGCACGTGTGTGTTCATGAGTGCACGAGTATGTCTTCTTTCTTGCCCTCACTACGAGCTGAGCCACTTTCCCTTCTCTTCGTACTGAAATGTGTGTGTGTGTGCGTGTGCGTGTGTGTGTGTGTGTGTGTGGATTTGTGCAGCGGAGTGTAATGTTTTAGAATGAATAAAACACAAGTGTGATAACAGCACTTGAAGGAAAAAGTACTTTGACATCTGTAAAGCGGCTTAGAGTGACTGTTTATGAATGTGTGTGTCAGAAACGTCGCTGTCCTCTGTGTGACACTAAGCCGTTTACTGCTTCCCTGAATTGTCATGATAATAACACTACTCCCCTCTCTCCTTCTGTTTACCTTTCTTCTATCTGTCTTTCTCTCTCTTCCTCTCTTTCTGGCTCCTACAGGGCACTCAGCTCATCTTTAACGCTGCCAAGGAGCTGGGACAGCTGTCCAAGCTGAAGGTACAATATGTTTTTACACCATTATGCTCTGAGCCTGGCATCAGTGCTTCAGATCAAGAGTCTAATTGCTTAGAAAATATGAGACAGGGCATATTAATGGACGGTCATTTTGGTTTTTGCTTCTATTGTTGTCGTCTGCAGGAGCACATGGTTCGTGAGGAGGCCAAAGCACTCACACCTAAGCAGTGTGCGGTGATAGAGCTGGCCCTGGACACCATCAAGGTAGAAACTTTAGGTTGCTGTTTAAGTTATGGAAAACTTAATTTAGAATCACGTTTCTTCCATATGTATGTAGGAACACGTGATGTACTGGGCAAAGCATTTTAAGTTACGAAAAGCATTTTAAAAAACGACTAAACGGCATGGGCGTTTCAATTAGATGCAAATAAAATCAATGATGACCGTGGAACCGAGGTGCCCAGGTGAGAGCATGTTCCCTATTTGGACCTTTTTTTCCATGTGGAACAAAATGTACCAAACAGGCTTAAAACCCAGAGATTGAACCAGGAATTAAAAATAAAAAAGTAGGTAGAAAGAACATAGAAGCAAGTCTTCATGACGTAATTATCTAAGAGCTGATGGCAGGACAACATACGCAGTTAACATAAGTACCTTTGCGATGGGTTAAGAAAGGGAAAATAAGACAGATATTTGAAATGGACATTTAAATCAAAAAGCATCTCTTTTACAAGATGACACAAGCATCTACAGCGCAGGGCCAGAGAAATGATTCAGAAGGTTTAGAGCTGGACAGGGGCCCTCTAACACAGATTATGTACATATTGAATTAATTAATATCTAATAATTAACTTCAGGTCTTTGATTGAGCTGTTGTTAGCAACTCCTGCTACAGAGACAAAAACCATCATCACTTCTTAAAAAGTCAGTTTGCAAGCTGGATTAATGTAGGGCTGCAACTAACAATTATTTTCCATTATTAAAGTATTTTCCAACACTTTTTCAATTAATTGATTAATCATTTGGTCTATAAAACATGAGAAAACTGTGAAATATGTCCATCACAATTTCCTACTACTTTGTCTGTCTGCCTGTGTGTATGTTAGCAATATTTCCATGCTGGTGGTGTGGGTCTGAAGAAGACTTTCCTGGAGAAGAGTCCTGACCTCCAGTCTCTCCACTACGCCCTGTCCCTCTACACGCAGGCTACAGACAAACTCATTAGGACCTTTGTCCAGTCACAGAACGCGCAAGGTAAACCTAAGAGTCTTTATTCTCTGTGACACTATTCTTCTTCTTTTCTTCTTTTTTCTTCATCTTTTGATTCTCTTTACTTCCAGTATCGAAAGTTTCTAATGTTATGTAATTCTCTGATTGCTTTGCTCTCTCCAAGGATGTTGATGTTAGGGTTTCCCAACTGCTGAGCTCTATATCCTGAAAGTATCTCACGTGCTTTGTAGAGCATGAAGTCGAGGCTGTAGCTGCACAATATTTTCTCTCTGCTCGGAAATGCTGAGTCTCCTGGTAGCCAGCCTCCGGAAACACAGAGACTATTCTTTACATGATCTGACAGCTATTTGCAATGAAAAAATAAATACCCACCCCCTCTTTTCTCTCGCTCTTTGATTCTGTTGCTCAGCCTCCATCCTACCGTCAGATGGCTACATAACAGCCATCATCTTTGTGGAAGCGTTGATGCTGACACACTGTCCCTGAGCACCGCTGGTAGAAATGCCATTTGAGTGGATGATGGTTTAAAATTTAATTAGCAAAATGCCATGTGGTTTTTTTTGGAGCATACCTTTTACATTTTACAGCAGTAGATCTGTGTGGGCTTTGCATGTTGCAGGATTGCGCAGCAGATCAGAAGAATTCAACAGAAAAAAAGAGCTGATTTTTTAAAGTTAAAATAACAACGTATCTATCAGGATCTGTCCCAACTTTAGGAACAAGACTCATAAATGTTGGTCTGTTTTTCTACTCTGTAATTCTTAAATTCAACCTCTGCAAACCTCATATTTCTACGTGTTTCTCCTTTCTCTGTCTACTCCCTCCTTCTGCCCCGTCTGTGGGCCAGTGTTCGGCGGGAAGGGGGTGAGGTTCACCACTAGTGAGGATGTTTACCCAGACAAGGGTATGTGGCACTCAGGCTCAGGGCCTGAGACATCCAGGACCACCAGAGAGCCTCCAGACCAAAGCCCAACTCCCTCCACCCTCCACCCCCCCCATGTGCATCCTGAAACTCCCCTGCCTGCTCAAACTCATCCCAACAGACAAATGCAATACACAGACTGAACATACTCCCTCTCTTTTTTTTCTCTCTCTATCTCTGCATTTTTGCACACACATACTGTACATGCCCACCACAACAATAAGAACATAGACTTTATGCATTCATGCATGTAATGTACACACTGATGTCTGTATGTACGGAACTGCACTGAATACATACGCCATGGACAGTATGTATGAGCAGACACTGAAGCATGATGTGCTGACATCAGACAAAAAGAACAGAAATGCATTAAAGTGTGGAGGAATCCTGATCCAGCATGATGTCACCGAGAGAGGCCCGGGGGCCGAGCGAGTGTGTGTGTGTGTGTGTGTGTGTGTGTGTGTGTGTGTGTGTGTGTGTGTGTGTGTGAGTGTGTGTACGTACACGTGGGCGAGAGGAAGAGGCTGAGCAGAGCCAATGTGACTGAGTGAGACTGTCCTTAAGGTTGTTGAAGCAGAAGCACCGTGTATTGTCTGACTCCAGCGAGGAAATCCTTTTCCTCCACGTTACCACCCATCCCGCTGTGTTTTGAAATGAAAGACGCTGATGAAGAGGACTAGGATTATTCTGAAGATGATGATGGCTTTTGGCTCAGTTTGTCTGGGAGGGCTCCCTGTCCTTGCCTGCTCTGTCATCACACGCAAACACGGACAGAGGCGGACACGTACAAAACACACACACAGCTCCCACGTGCAGCGCGGCCCTCCCTACAGCAGTGATGAGAGAGGGTGCTCAACTCATCCCCTCTCCACTGACTGAGCCAATCAGAAACAGTCCCTCAGGTCAGGTGGTCTGATTTCTGTCACTTTAGATTAGTATCAAAAGATTTGACTTTTGCTCACAGACAGCTGTATGCATTCAGCTAATTCAGTGTTTGTGCATTGACTTAGCTTCACTGTCTCACTTCATTTGATGCTGCACAAGCCCCAGCACACTGGCAGTCCTCTCAGTTGGACAACAGTGGGATGGAAAATGGTTAAGGCTCCAGTTAGAGACTTGTAAAAATATACTGCATACCAAGTTCTGTTGTTTTCCTATGGACAGAAACCAATGAGAAAAGTATGGAAGCAAAGAAAGGCCATAATAATTTGAATTTTATAAGCAGCTGAATAGCTAATTGTGAAATTTAACCACAACTAAAACCTTAATGTTGAAATTTAAAAACCACTGAATGGATATCATTCAAATATTTTACTTTGAAAGCTATCTGTCTGAATGTGTGTGGTCTGAATTGCCCTCGGAGATTTCCAGTTAGGTCATTTCAATTTCAAAAACATCAATTCAGATAGAAAATTCAGCTGAATTAGACTGAATGTTCAAGTTTGAATTTTTAATCTTCATTTTTTGTGTGTGTCTGAATTTCACCAGTACAAAATGATGAAAATGATGAATTTAAGCAACTTGAATATAGTTTTTTTGATACTTAAATGTTCTATCTGCAATCAAGTCGTTGAAATTGCTAAACTTGAAATTAACTTCTGGAAGTTTCAAAGAATTAAGACCACACAAATTCAGACTGATGGTTTTTCAAAGTAAAACATTTAATCACTATCCACTCAGTAGTATTTAAATGTCATTATGAAGTTTTCAGTAGTGGTTAAACTTCACAATTAGGTATTCAGTTGCTAATGAAATTCAAATTATGATGGGCTTTCTTTGCTTCCACAGTGGAGGTATATATAGAAAACAAAGTCTTTAGCCTTCCCACCAGCTGCTGGATGTCCTTGACTGTAACACGGATGCAAATTAACTTCCTGCCAAACAGATTTCACTGGATAGTTTTTCCAACCGTATGAGAGTAGACGACTAGTGCAGGATGACTGAACAAAGCTCAGTGGAATTTATTCTCATGAACTCGACTGCTGCTGATCAGTGATGACTGTCATTCGTACGTACTGCAGGCTGTGAGCTGCGTTATTTGTAATTGAAATAATCAAGGGTCATTTGTGAATATGCAGGGAGCTCCGTTGATGCTTTAGCGCAATCGCAGTACAAGTTTGAGATTTAATGATTTGCAATATGGTACAAAATTTGCACCTCTGATTGCTGTGTTTATTGAAGAAGAAAAGCCTGCGTTTTCTTGGCAACATCTTCCCGCCCCCCCAGCCAGCAAAGTTTCTTTCTCATCTTTTATGGATGTCCTCCACAGAGTAGACAAGGAAGGCCAGATGGATGACTGCTGTTCTCTTTGGTCCTGTTGGCAGCGAGACCAACAATCCCATAATGCTCCCTGGAGAGATGCGGAGAGCTGCATGCCAGGAACACTCTGCCGTCTAACTCCCACAGGCACCTTGTTTAGTGGGCGGCTGGTTGAAAACACACATACACAGGCTGCCGGTCGTCGCCACAAAGATACCGTTGACGGAGTGAGGACACTAATTAAAACATTGAAAATGAATGTCCATCTGTCACCGTATCCTTCTGGAGTTGTATGTGGATCTCAACCACTTGTTCACATGCAGCACGAAACCACACAGAGACACTGAGGAAGGATTTGTCCACCTTCTCCCTCCCAGACAAAAGAGTTGGAGCCTGAGTGGAGCCATCACTGTCTTCTTTACCCTAAAACAGTCTTACAGCTACAAGTATGGAGCCAAGGACCCCAAGACCTGAACATGGGCCCAGGTCCAGAGTTGAGTTATCTTGGATGTGGGACTCAAATTCATTTGGTCTTTAGGGTTAAAATGCAAAAAAAAAAAACTCTGACTTTAACCATTTGCAATCCTAGTTAGGTTAGAATAGTTAGTTTACAATATTATAAGTAAAATTTGAGTCCTGTCAAGTACATCACCAAATCACCAATTTGCCTCAAAGGGTTTTACAACACTCTCTGTCCTTAGACTTTCATTTAGTATAAGAAGAAAAAAGAACAGGAAGGAAAAGGAAGAAACCTCAGGAAGAGCGACAGAGGAAAGATCCCAGGACGTACAGACATGTAAAACTGTCCTATGTATAGGACAGATAGAAACAGCAATATTAAAATTATACTGTGGAGAAATATAATGACAGTATTAGGTAAATAGAGTAAAAACATATTTGAAAAATAAGGATCTGGAACTTGAACTTGAATTTGAGTCCTCCAGACAGGTGTCTCTTCATACAGCACAGCCTTATTGAGAGAGCTGGGTATCAGTCGTGCCGTCAGATCTGAGAGGCTGAACTGCCTCTCTCTCCGTAAGCTCCTCCCCCTTCCTCGTGACCTCCTCTTACCATGCTTGGGTAAAAGTCTTTACCAAGGAATGGGTGTGTCCACCTGTCTCGATCCATCTGAGCATGTCCCGACCTGATCTATGTCGGGGGATCCACACTTGTCAGTTGACCTTCTCCAGCTTCTCTCCTGTCTTCTTCTCTGCCTCTTACTAATCACCCTGCATCCTAACAGACACCTTGCGTCTATGAGTGGGCACAAATTACTGTCCTCACTGGAGACAAATTATTACCTCTCAATTGCTGAATGTGAGCGAAAGGCTATTCAGTCAGTGTCTAATGATAATGCAGACACAGTTATTTCAGGTCAGTACAAAACTATCCACTGGACTGTAGCTGTAGAGAGATGTTTTACTGTTATACTGCATTACAGAGAATGGCAGTGCTACCTATATTAAATCACTTATGCCCACTCATAGCAGCTTTGTCTGTTTGTCCACTTCCAGACCACAACATATGCACAAGCAGATCACTATGCCTTATTTTAAGTCCTCCTGTTACACAGTGATTAGTTTAGTATAAAGATGTGTTTGCCTCGTCAATATTCTGTGTGATATCCAGAAGGTTATAGCCAATTCCATTTCAATGTTCAATTCATGAAATTGAAATGGAATTGGAAATGGTCTGTAACCTTTCAAAATGAGGAGGGGAATTGGGAACAGAGGGCACAGTGGTGTGTGTGTGTGTGTGTGAGTGTGTGTGAGTGTTTGGTCTGTGATAGGAGCACAAAAGAGTCCAATGTTTCCAAATTCAAAGGCATTGACCTGCCACTCACTCTCTGTCTGTCCTGTCAGGCTCTGGGGTGGACGACGCCGTGGGAGAGGTGTCCATCCATGTGGAGATTTTCACTCACCCAAACACTGGAGAGCACAAGGTCACAGTGAAAGGTAAAGGACAAGATTCCTTTCCCCACTTTTTATTTTCACCTCTGGAAACTGAACCATGGATCAGTGAGCATGAGAGTTCATTCCTGACACTGTAAATACAAGTTTGACAAAACAATCCCAACTTAAGGGTCCACTTGCTAGCTTTTCCCAGAGCTTTCAACCATATCATACGGCCTTCATCAGCTTACAGAGTGTGCTCAGTTGTCATGGAGATAGTCCTAAAAGTCCTATGGATGAAATGATAACAGCTACTGAGCTCGCATGTCAACAGATCGATCTCGATGACAGCTGATCAACCTCAATCCACTTAAATAATTTTATGAATAGTTTCATGAAGAGAGAGCAGATGAACACGCACAAATGCACTTTCACTTACTCTTTTCCCATCCTTAAGGACAGTAAAGAATAACTAATCCTGTGACTTTAACCAGTAATTTCTACCTAATTTGCCAGACATACAGTGCCTATAAAAAGTACTCAACCCCCTTGGAAAATATTACATTTTATTGGTTTACAACATTGAATTAAAGTAAATTTAATGTGGCTTCTTCGACACTGATCAATGGAAGAAGACTAAATTCATTGCAAATATAAAATACAAAAGAATACACTTTGCATAAGTTTGCATTCACCCCCTTTAATAGGTCACATTTAAGTTACCACTGGAGCAGCCAATTGATTTTAGAAGTCACATGATTAGTTAAATGATGAAGAGATCACATGTTTAGTCAAGGGCTTTCAATTGGTTGTAGTATACAGTATAATGGTATAAATGATCACCAAGAAGACCTGGGTGAGAGCTTTACAGTTAACAATAAATGTAATTTGTTTCCAATGTCAAAGGCACACGCCTATGCATGTGGAAAGTCATATGGATATATAATATTGCCATGATGAATAGCATAGGCATAAAAGCCAGTGCCTGACTGCTTTTCAGCTGCCAAAGAAAAATATGACTTTGTAATGAAATAAAATCCCAATTCTCCCCCTTCACTATCTTAACAAGGAACTGAATATGAGACCTGAGGGAGAGCCAGTATTTTCTTGCTCTGAATTTTCTGTTCACTCACACATTTTCTCACTGTTCACACATTTTCTCCACATGAATCTCTCTCTCTCTCTCTCTCTCTCTCTCTCCCACGCCTTCCCACCGTCTTTCCTTCCATTTCCTCTCTCTCCACCTCTCTCTGTCTCAGTGGTGGCTGCCAATGACCTGAGGTGGCAGACGCAGGGAATATTCCGGCCATTTGTTGAGGTTTACATCATCGGCCCTCACCTCAGCGATAAGAAGAGGAAGTACGCCACCAAGTCGAAGAACAACAGCTGGGCTCCCAAATACAATGAAACCTTCACTTTGTGAGTAATGATGCTGATAATGATTGGTTGTTTTATCTTAAGGTTGTAGAAAATGACAACGTGCGAACTGATTGTTGTTAACTCGTCTCTCCTCTCCGCTGCAGCACCCTGAGTAATGAGGTGGGCCCTGAGTGCTACGAGCTGCAGGTGTGTGTGAAGGACTACTGCTTCGCACGAGAGGACCGCACTGTAGGCATGGCCGTCCTGCAGCTGAAGGACATGGCCTCCAAAGGCAGCGTCGCCTGCTGGCTGCCACTGGGTAAACGCATCCACATGGACGAGACGGGCCTCACCGTCCTGCGTATCCTCTCCCAGCGCAACAACGACGACGTGGCCAAGGAGTTCGTCAAGCTCAAGTCTGACCAGCGCTCTGCAGAGGAGGGCCGCAGCTAAGAGACACGACAGGATGGAAAACGACCCGTCTGAAGCTCAATCAGACGTCACCACCTACTGCCCCGGAGCTCTCCTGAGCCACTGCTAGCCACTGCTAGCCACTGCCCCGATGATCCAGTGTTGTAAAAGCACAGATAAGTCACCACACATCCAGTGCTGTAAATACATTCATTTCAGTGGAAAGGACACAGTGTTAAAAAAGTCTTCAATAATTCTCTTCAACAAGCACCAGTGTCTTTATTGTTGCAGATGTTATCAGCCATCCTTTTGATGAACAATACATAGAGTTTAATCATAGAGCATATATCTGCTTTCCTCTATCTGCAGAGGTAAGTCATGCCATTACACACACACACACACACCTCGTTTGACTGGTTAGGGTGAGAAATATCTTGTAGCCTTTAATATTTTGGCTTTCTTTCTCACTTTTTCTCAGCCTCTTTACCTTACCTTTCCAGTTCCTCTCGTCCCTTCCCTGGCGTGCACCCGCCCAGAGAAGGGACCGCAAGTGCCAACAGATAATCGCTGAAATATGCCAAGACCAGCCCTGAGCACAACAGGACCAACTGTCCAACTGACCCATTAACAACAACAAAACGGCTGCAAGGCCTCAAACATTCCAGATATTGGGTTGGGGATATGGCATACAGGGAACAAAGCACTGTTTAGTTATGATCATTTTAATATTTATTTACCGCATTCTTCCAAATTATATTTATATTTAAATAATTCTATATATCATAATATATAATATATGAAGGACATATGTAAAGTTATATACAGGATTATTTGATGGACGTGTGGTACTTGAAAGATTGTCCTTGTCCGTCTTTATGTCCGTCTACCCTGTAACAGAGCACACTGCCTGACACCCTCAATGCCTTCTGTCTTGTTGACCCTCGTACAGTGTGTCTGCCTCCTATACAGCGACCGTATAGAGAGAGATTAATCTGATGACAACGCGCCTTCAAGCACTGTGATTCATCAGACTATATGTGTGAGAGAATGGTCGTGTCCGGGTGTGAACGTATAATCTGCGTTTGAGCGTGTGTGGAGCTCGTAACGTGCGAATGTGTTTGTAAGGTGTTTCTAACGTTGACCTCATGTAGCCGCCCGTGTTGCCTGTTACCTGCAAATGTAGTCACAGGAAGCCATCACAAGCAAAGAACATCACACAGAGGGGGGGTGTTCATATTCAGATTTGATTTTGGGAGGATTTTTCTAAGTGTCTTTTACTTTGGGGAGGATGCGTCTTATATCTTATGATGGTTATTTCCATCTTTTTTTGTGTTACTGTAAACATTCTGCAGCTAGACATGCCTAATGCTGGGTGAGTGAGAGGTGCATGATGGAAAAAGAAAAACTTGACTGCCACCTCCTTTTCTTTAAAAAAAAAAAAAAAAAAAAAAACAATTTGCTGAATCAAAACCTGCATGTAAGAAGATGATAAAAACGTGTCCCTGAGATCCTATTTTGCAAAAGCGACATCCTCTGAGGTCAAATATCTGCGTGGGTTACGAAACCACGCAGAGAGAGCACAAATCACTAATGATCTACCTACCCATGATCCCTAATGATCCAGCTGCAGATGCAGTAACCCTGATCCCTGATACCGAGAAGTCAGACCTCTGCTAAAGGGCTGCAGATCCAGAACACACCAGGTCTGGCGCTGACATTTAAAAGAGGAGCTACAGTTTAGTAGAGAAGTAGTGTGAAAATGTAGAAGCACAGGGTCTTTAATGCACCCATAATAACACATTTATACTATGATCTTTTTTTTTTTTTTCAGTAATTGTTTATGGAATTACACACAGCGGTGTCAAATCATACTGCAGTTAAATTTATGTCTTTAATCTAGAGTCGATTTCATGTGAAACGAAATGTTCTGAATTGACTATTGACTGTCCAGCATGTCTAATTCAACTTCTATTTTCATGAATGCCGTTTTTTTTAAAAGATTGATCAGTTTATTTATCTATAAGACATGTGTGTATGTTTGTTGTGAACAAAAAAGCATCCAGGGTGAGGAAATGTCCAAGTTTAATAATGGCAGGGTGTTTTTTATTTTGTTTTTTTTTCTATTTCTGCCTCTTTTTTAAGTTGCCACCGATCGGGGCCTCAACCCCCAAAGCACTCGATCGTAAATGAATAATTGAATAGAACCCCTCTTTTGAACAAGGTGTAAGAACTGAACTCTATGCATCTAATCTATAAAAAAATCTATGTAGATGAGTCATTTTTGAAGCAGTCTTATAATGTTTACATTGTGGATTATTATTCTTATTATATCAGCACAAGTGTTTGTCTGATATGTTGTTAAATGCTGTCTCTATTGTAATGGGCCAAATATCACAGCTGTAGTAGAGCTGATTAGAGACTGAAATTTGTTTGTACAGCTTTTCAGCGCGGAGGAAAAACAACCTGGAGAGAGATCGATTGTTGTTGTTGTTGGGCGGTGTAAATAGCTCGGATGTAACAAACACGTGTCAGACTATGTGAAGTGAAGTTTGCTGCTCTTTTGTAGACTTGAATTTTTGCTCTGGGTGACTGGGCAGTTGGGAATTATGTGTGTGTGGGTGCCCAATCTGGATATGTAGCTATTATTGAAAGATATGGGAAGGCCGTGTACTCACTGGAGATGAATAACAAGCAATTTGCACAAATCTGATCATTTAATGGGCTTGAGTAAGAGCCAAATAAATACACCGCTAGCTTCTGACTTTTACACTGACATTATATACTGTCATATAGACTATACAAAGGAAAACCACCCATCTAACTAAACTAAATCTAAACATGTTTCACTCTCTGGTGTGTACAAGGTCTTTTATTCAAGGGGACATCTGCACAGTCTTTTAATAACTTTAAATAACAGGTACACAACTGTCACATAGCTGGAAATGCCACGAAAACAAATCTTTATTTATTGCTGTTGACAATGATACTTTAGTAATTCCTCCTCCTTCAGAGGCTCAGTTTGCGTGTTGGGGTGTTGGACTGGCATGCGGAACAGGGCTGCACACGGAAGTTAAGGACGAGGAGAAATGTAGAAGCACAATGAAAAGCACACGGACACAAAGCGGACAGACATGCATGATCTGTTCGGTCTAGCTGACCAGGCCACACAGACAGACGCCTGCACAGCGACGCCGGTCCTGTACTTCCAGAAATGGTGCATGATAGGAACAATAAAACAAAAAGAAAAAAATGTATTGTGCCAGCACGCATAATTATTTGATGTTAACTGCCAATTGTTGTCTCCTTTATTTTGATATTTCATTCTTGTTTTCTATTTTTCAAATGTTTGTGAATATATAAATATGTATTACTGATGATGTGTAGTGGTACAAAGTACTCGCATGAGAATTTTTTTATACACGAGATGTTTCTAATTTTTTGGGTTTTTTTTATTCTGGTTGTTCTTATTGGGGGTTGAGGTTACTGGGACTGCAGTCTCATTGTGTTTCTGCTTCCAATAAAATATGAAAAAAAAAGCTTAATTTCATTCCTTGTTTGTCAAACTGTCCTGGGATATATTTTTTTAAAGAATGTACTGCCTTTTTTAAAAGAAATACTTTGTATTACTGCTCACCATTAGCATTCAGGCCATTTCAAACTCACCAGTTAGTTAGCAGAGATCTCTGACCTTCAATAGTGTACAGACTAATCCACTGATATTTAACAGATTAATTAAACAAGTAACTCCTCCTGGAAGTTATTTTCAATTTCAAAGGACTAAATTCAATTCAACTGGGAGTTAAATTTGCTAAAACATTAATATATTTGCTCTGAAGAGGCAAGGCATCCTGTTATTTAGGCTCTGCGTAGAAAGGAGATCTTGAGGGAGTCTGGGATGACTAACTGCTCAGCATGGAGGACAGGGGGAGGCGAGTAGGGAAATGTGACAGGAAACACTCGCCTCACATCCATTAGGAGCTGCGGAGGCTGACCGTCAGAACGGCCTTTGAGAAGCCCCTAGAAGACCAAAGACAGAGACCACTCACATGAGACACACTGCTTTAAACTGATAAACACATGCAACCCTTGCAGCTGCAGACAGTACCTGGACAGTACGGATGAAATTCAGTGTGACTCTTTCATCGAGGTCACTGTGGGGAGTGTAGAGGGTCAGAATCTTCACAATCTGTTAAACAAAGCAGATACCAGCAGGTAGTTAAATACACATAAATAAGTTTTTCTCCTTCAAGTGACATGGAGATAGACAGAGACCCACCTGCTGGCTGGAGAGGGCAGTGCAGGTCTGAACAAGGGCCTGTGCATCCGCCTCTGTCTTTTTCCCTGCCTGCAGAAGCTGAACTGCCTGGATGAGGGGCTCCAGTGTGGCCACAGCGCCCCCTGCCGGGAGACCTCGGCTCCGCAGCCACTCCTCCAGCAGACTCACATTATAGCTTAGTGACAAGAAAAAAGCAGGCTGATTAATATATAATTTAATATGTTTACACATACAACTTCACCTGAAGGAGGTGGACACAATGATATGAACACAGGTACACTGTAATGTGCATTAACTTTAATTCAATTCAGTTTTCAATTTAGTTTTATTTATATAGCGCCATATCTTTATATATACTTTATATGCAATTAATCCATGTTGATACTGTTTCAGGGAGGTATTGATGGTATTACTACAGCCATGTGTGAGGCTGTAGTTTATGGTGTTGTATATCATTATAGAGTCAGGACGTGCATCTTCTCATCATTTTCTCCTCCTGGCATAAAATGAGCTGAACATTTGGAGTAGATCTGAAACAATTAGCTGATTAATCGGCAACAACTTTTAAATTACATTAAATTAAAAATTAAGTTAAGTAAAAATGTAACTAAATCACATACAAAATGAAGTAAAAAAAATGTAATAAAACTTAATTTAAATAAAATAAATTAAATTGAATTAAAATGAAATACATTAATTAAATTAAATCAATTAAATTCAAATAAATACATTGAATTAAATAAATTACCAAAAATATTTTATTATATTAATTGATTAAATTAACTCAACTAATAAATATAATATATAAAAAATCTATTAATTAAATTTTATAAACTCATAACTTAAACTGCATTCAATCAATAATTAAAATAATTCAATTGAATGAATTACAAAATTGAATTAAATTAGGTTAAATAAATTCAATAAATTAAATTAAACTGTTTTAGAGCAGAGACAGTTTTGCGGCTCACACCAGTGCAGCTGTAGTGGGCAAATTAGGAGCAATATGTATTACAATCTTCAATCACTGTATATAATTTTATATCACAATATCATGATAGAGTAGAATTTCTGGGAATTCAGTTGAATAACAATTTATAGATAAAAAAAAAATTAATACAGAGAATATTTGTTTTTGGCTAATCCAGTAAATTAAATACTTTACAAATCATCAAACTTCATCAGAGGTTTTAAAGACAGAGCTTCCTCGGTATTAGCGGTATAGAAAAAATTTTAACATCTCATGGTGTATAGCTTCATATTGGCCAACCCTAGAACACATCGTGTTATAATATAGTGCAATTTAAAATCGCATACCTTTACATGATGTGAAAAAATGTTGCGTATATGTACATTTATCTGTGTGTATTTCTACCGTATTTGCATGCCACGACTCCAGCAGCACATGTCTTTCCTCAGCAGCAGGCTGTTGAGAGCGGAGGCAGCAATGAGGTAGGTGAGCTGGTGGAAGGCCTGCTCCATCTGTGTCGGGGGCAGAGCCTGATTGGACAAAGCAGTGTGAAGGGCTCCCAGCTCCCTCAGCACCGACGCCATAGTGGGAGCATCGCCTCCTACAGGCCTGGGGTCTGAGCCCGCTCGCTTTCTGGACGTTACCAACTTTACCGCCGAGCCAGACAGACCTGGGATGGTCTCGCTCTCCAACATGGCAGGGACTGAGGGAGAGAGAGGGAGCGGGAGGTAAGATAAGAGGTGCACTGGAGGGGAGAGCATGGCCAGCATCAGCATCGTCTTCATTGTAGTGGTACCTATGATGTTTTGTAGACGCGTTTCAGTGATGGAGAGGAGCTGCTGATAGGCCTGGATACAGAGGTCACTCAGGGCGCGGATCAAGTCACTCAGATCAGTGGTCAGTGGAACCAGTTCGTCTGAGTCAAGAGTCTGAAAAGTAATCAATCCAGTCATACATTAATGTAGTAAAATGTATTGAGATGTCAGTAATCAATGAATCCCCGACTACTACAAAGATTATGTTCCTCTATTCATCAAAGACTAGATGGTGTGAAAGATGAGGAAAAATTCTTGACTTCTTCACTGTGTTTTTTAGCGACAAAGATGCTCTCAGTCAATAAGATGTAAATAATAATAAATACATGTTCATCCTACCTGTTTTGGGGAGTGCTGGGTCAACAGGTCGTGCAACAGACAGGCGTTTTTCAACCACAGAGCTGTCATATTTACATCGTTACTATGTTTCTGCAGGGACAGATGAGATGAACAAAGGTTATATTGTTACCTAGAGATCAACGCTAATGTCATAAAATGAAAACATATCTCAGTCTTATTATGTGTGCATGTTGTCTATGTGTGTGTGTGTGTGTGTGTGTGTGTGAGAGAGAGAGAGAGAGGTATGTGGGCTTTGTTGAGGTTTACTTTCTCCTTAGGGGACAGATTGTTGGGGTTGGACACACACATCGGACAAAACAATCACATCAAAGTGTTTCAAAGTCAGTTGTCGGTGCTTCTCTTGTGAGTGACAACCTACCCGACAGGAGGTGATCTGCCCTTATGCATGAAACCTCAACCATATGGTGCACCGAGCAGATTCAGGTTACCTTCAGAGCTGCCTTCATAGCCGTCACAGCAGCGCTACAGAGTGAGCGAGCGTGAGCTTGGTCTCCGCTGCAGTCGGCCTGACGAACACACAGGAAGAGCACGCTGGCAGGCAGACCAGGAGGCAGGGACAGGGCGCTGTCAACACGGATGTCTGGAGCGCAGACAGAGAGAGCAGCAATGGCAGAGCGAACACGGCCAGGTCATATTTGTCAGCTATAGACGAGTTAGTCACAGTAAAAGTTTGTTCTTGTGAGTCACATCATAATCGGAGGCAACGCGACAAAGTTGAGGTCTCACCGTCCCTTAGACGGGTTTTTTTTCTAAAGCACCTATTCTGTTAATAGATTAATTGTTAAAATAATTTTCCATGGAAAGAAAGATCAACAATTCCCTATTTCCAGCTTCTCAATTGTGAGATGATAGTAAACAGATGATTTGGGGGTTTAGGGCTGTTGATTGGACAAAACACGCTATTTGAAGACATCAGCTTGGGCTTGAGGAATGTAATGTGCATTTTTCACTATTTTCTGACGTTTTATAAACCAAAGGATCAATTGATAATCGAGAAAATTATTTGGAGATTAACTGGTGATGAAACAAAATGTTAGTTGGAGGCCTAGAGAAGTTTCCTTGTAAATATCCTGTATATACCAGGTGAAAATGTCAAACGGTTTCTATTGTAGGTTAATGCCGACATGAAACTGTCTGTGGGTTTAGAGAACAAAATATCTAATGGAATGCTGATATACATGATATCTACTGTTACACTTTTTAATGTCTGCTCATTGTACCTAGCCACTGAATAAAAACTTAAAAACTAACTTACATACTTATAAAGAATTAGAAGTATGTACGTTTCTACTATGGTCCTGATGCAAATTACTTTTGTGTGTTTTCTATATAAACGTTTGAATGCTTCTATGTACTAAAACCTGAATAAAGAGGTTGTTTTGTTTGTTAATGTTGCTCTAAAGGGGGAAACTGTGCGGTGTCATCTGTGCTGTCAAGAAACAAATCTGAAAACCGATAGAAAGTTACAACACAATACAACAAATTCTGGTATACCCTGTAAAGTGTTCTTACTACTTGAAAAACTCCTCAACACTTGGGAAATTCAAACACCCCCGGAAAAGAAAGAAATGGCAGACGAAGATGAGGAAGGCCGACGGGGATCAATCTCACCTGTGATGAGGTTCTTGATGAGCTTGGTTTCATCTCTCTTCCTACATTCCATCAAACCAGTGACTGTCGCTGGCTTCGGTCGGGAGGAGGAGGAGGTCTCTGGGGTGAAAGCTGATGGGAGAACTGGAGAAGAAAGAGTAAACATCACAACACAAACTATTGAAACAGCAGCACCACCGGAAGGTTGATACTTTATATGTCGTACTCAAGATCATAAATGAACCTGCTGAGTGGAAAAGGTCAATGGACTGAAGGCATTTTATTTATATTAACTTTTGATCTAACGATGAAATTTCTCTAATGATGTAAAGTCTTTACTTGTCTGTTCTCAAGCACATTTTGAGATCATTATATTTAGGAGCAATATAAGTTAATGAAATATAGCTATACTGTGATGTCAAATGAAAACTTCAGACTTCTTATATGTCATCTTTTCAGTAAGTAGAAAAACAGCAAGACCAACAAACACTTTATTCTGAAAGTGCGTAGCCAACCATAACGTCTGAATTTAAGCTTCAGGTTAAAACACAATATTAGAAGACTTTCACATGACAACAGCAATGGAGTGAGGTTCTGTACTTTGCCTTTGTAAGCCGTCTGATGAAATCTTACCTTGTGTCAGGAGTTGTCTGAGTGAGACTGTGTTTCTAAGCTCCTTCAGCTCTCTCCTCAATCTGACACACTCTTGCTCTCTGGCCTCTAGTAGCTCCTGCAGGTCCTTTACACACAAACACACTTACACTTTGAATTTCTGGCTTATAGCCAATGTTCTGATTATGTCACAGAGAAGTGGTGAGTGATGAAGAAGAAGGTAGGAAGGGATTTTGTGGGAAGATGAGAGTATATTAAGGTGAAGGATAGAAAAGGTGCAACACCAAAACATGTCAGAATGTTGAAACAAAGACCATTAGGACTCTTCTAGCTATTTTTATTTTTCAATTTATACACAGTCTTTCAGCAGTATCCTTCATGCACCAGATGACTGCCTTAATAAGTAAATACCTGTCGCCATGCAGCAGAGGAAGAACCAGAGATCGCTTGACTAAGCTGGCACCTCAGAGCCTCCAGCTCCTCCTCCCACTGAGTGCGCTGGCCACGCAGCTGGCTCTCCAGAAACCTGACGCAGACGAGGGGAGCGATAAAACAGGATCACAGAGTTATAAATCAGCATAAAATTGAAGAGGAAGCAAGCTGATACACTAACAGGAGTGAACGAGTGAGTAGTGACAGACTGACTTGTTGGCCACTCGTACAGCATCGTAAGCGTGTGCCAGGTCCTCTCCTTTCATCTTCACTGCCGGGTCTTTGGCCACGTCCATCCTCTCCATCAACTGGTCCTGTCAATGCAAACATGGACACTGTGTGACATTTTATTTCCTGCCCTAATGAGATTATGTTGCAAGTTAGAAACGCGCCCAGGTACACACTGAGTGGGGGGGGGGGTGACATGTCTCTTTAAGTTTTGTTTTTTCTATTCCCTATTTCTCTCACCATTGGCGTTTCGAGGCTCCACACAGAGACTCTCCTCTCCAGGGAGGGAGACGTTACGCTGACCCTGCGGACCTCCTCCGGGGAAGGAAAGGCAGATGGGAAGGGTGGCAGGGAGAGTGGGGTGAGAGACTGGGGTGACAGCGGGGTGGGGGAGGGAGGCTCCAAGCTCAGACTCTGGGTGGAGTCCGTCCTTCTGTGGCCCTTGGTGAGCAGACTCATCTCCCTGAGGTTGTCGTATCTCTGCTCCAGTCTGGTGAACTCTCTCAGGAGACCCTGATACTTCCTCCTCTCCTCATCCAGCTCTGCCCTGAGAGATGCACTCGCCTGAGACACAGCCTGTTGCACACACACTGCACCCACACACGAAGAAAAATAAAAACATGAAAAACACTGACAGAAAGAAGACTGAGGGTTTACCTATGATGTAATGCAGACTGTATGATGCTGCTACCTTCTTGTGCTTTTTCTTGTTCAAGCAAGCGAGCAGAGAGATCCTCCCTCTCTTTGCAAAAACTGTCCTTTTCTCTCTGCAGCGTTTGCAACTCCTCAAAAAAGAGGAGAGAATGAGAATAAACTATTTAAACATAAAATGAACTAAGCTTGTCAAGGAAAAGAAAATGTGTATTATGAGACAACTGGTATTCTTCACTCCTTATAATAACACAATCACCAGCACAGTTTGAAATGTGTCAAGCTATTCTTGGGTTGGTAGACCTACTTGTGTGAGTTGAAGGATCTCCTGGGCAGCCTTCTCCTCAGCTCTCCTTCTTTCCTCCACCTCCTTCTCGCTGACGACGGGGCAGGGCGGAGGCTTCTCATGTTTCTGGCTCACTAGTTTCTGTATTGTCGCCCTCAAGGCCTCTAGCTCAGCACTGGTGGTCTCTCGCTCGGCATGCAGTGTCTCTCTCAAAGCTGCAGCCTCCCTGGCCTGGGCACAGACAAACACAACTTCATCATGCGAATATAAAATAAAATGACCTCTTGACACGGACATTTTAGAGCTTACAGGGATCGCATCCCAGGGTCAGGCTCCCTTCACCCACCTCCTGGTCTGCTCTCAACTGCAGCTGCATCAGTTTGACTTCCATGCCCTTGTTGAGCTCTCTGTACCTCTCCACTGAGCGGGCCTCGGTCTTTAATTTCAGCAGCTCTCTCCTGGCAGCCCTGCGGCGCACGCAGCACTGCATAAACACCACCGCGGCATGTACACGCCTGTACTCCTGCCTCGCCAACCACCCACGCACTCTCGCCTGAAGCAGCACAGCAGCCCGCTTCGCCACCAACTGAGGAGGGAGAGCAGGGTTTAAATTTATCATCAGTTCAGGTTATGTCTATATAACTTAACTTAGTATTCACAATTGACTTCAGAACTGCAATTTAAAAAAAAAAGAGACTAAAAAACACAATGAAAATCTGCAGTTGGAGGTTGTCTTTTTTTAAAGATCTACTCAAGCAGGTAATGAGGTGGGTTAAGGCTGTAATTAAATGCTGACCAGTCTGTATCTGCGGCGCGCCAGTGTGCCCCTGGTGAAGGCCTGGATGGTGATGGTGGCCTGTCGGATCATGAGGAACAACTGTCTGACCACCACCATGCGGTAGGTCTTCTGAATCACTAAAGCAGCCATGGTGTACCGCAGGGTCAGGGCCAGTCTGCAGCCAGAACGACAAGGAGGACAGTTAACTGCAGAACAGTTCATTTTAAGTTTCAGGTTATGTCTGGTAATTTTGTGATGGAGATTGATAAAGTTAAAATAACAGAGCTGGCTCTATTATTCTAGTTTCCACAGATTATTGTGCAGCGTAAAAATACATTGCAGCTCCAAACATAAACCTGGCTTCATTAGCTATACTGAATAAATCATTCATATCTTTATAAATATATATAAAAATACAGACAATTAAATTACATTTTTTATCACTGAAAGGTCAATCTTCTGGGAGACATCACACATCACCAACAGGTCAGTGTCTCTAAAGATCTGTCACTTTCCTTTCAACAAATAAAATGGCGCAGTGAGGCAATACTGTAATATGGAAGAAATACATATTGTGCAACAACAGCTACCAGAGGAAATATATTCATATCTTTCTCTCTCACACACAGACACACAAATATCTTTTTCTATCCTCACCGTCTGGCCAGAGCTCCTCTGCAGTATCTCTGTATGGTGACAGTTGCCCAGCAGATCCTGGAGTATCTAATCCGTGCCAGCCATCCTCTGACCCGGCTCTGGATGACCACCGCAGCAACACGCAGCCTCTCGGCTCTCAGCCTCTCCAGGAGAGCCACCTGACCGGCCCGGAAGAACACTTTGGTCTTTCCAAAGCAGTACTGGTCTGGGTCTGGGATGAGCTGAGGCAGGGCCTGTCTGCACGAGGCCTGGGCCTGCTCCTGGCTCTGAGGACCTCGAAGCAGAAGACGGTACCTGCTGAAGAACTCCTCGTAGGTCCATCTGGAAACAAAAAACAGCTTGATTGTTCTGTTAAGATAGTTTGTCCTTTTCTTTTGGTCTATTCTTCTATTTCAATTAATTTTATATAATTTGACTCTAGTGAATAGTTTACAGCAGTGGAAATTAATAAAATATAAAGCATCGATAAAGAGACACATATTCCATTACTGAACATTTAAACTACTTTATGCTCTCATAATTCGGTAACACAGCAGTCAAGTTTTGATTTCTTGTGGGGATGTTTACTGAAACTTGGACATCTAAGACTTGAGAGTTGGTTTGTTGCACAAGGATAGACAACAAATCAACATTACTCCTTCCTCAACATCCGTGTTTGTTCATTGTTTGTCCCATAGGTTCAGGGGCTGCCTAACTAATGCTGGAAACTGGATACCAAAAACTAAGCAAATCAATAAAGACAATTAATTTGTCATTACCATGGATCTCAAGCAAGTTTTATGTCTCTGTAAATTAATTGCTATAACATATTGCCACAAACTGAAACAAATGCTGCCTAAAAGGTAGGAAATAAATCTAAGACGTTATTTCATACAAGGTACACAGAATTTGTAGTTAATGCTCTATTAGCCACAAATAGTTGCAGTTACCAAAACCCCTGGTATAGTCCTTTAAGATTAAGGCGCTTTTGGAAAATCCAACTCTGATCCATTTGTCTCTTTCATCCATGACTTGCAACTGCTAATATGCTCTTTTATATGACTGTATTTACATTACTTTAAAGACTAAGTTCTCATACTGCATGAGAAATTTGCAGAGAGTAAGAGGATTGTCTAGGAAGTACTCAGCACCTGGACGGATAACCTGCAGCACTGATGCGAACTGTCTCCAGCACCCCACAGGCTCTCAACTGCTGGACGGTCCTCCTAGGGTCAAACCTAACAAACCAAGGCTGTTAGGTTGCTTGCTGCACGCACAAAATCAAACGCATAAACTTTTCATCTTGTGAAGACAGGCCAAACAAAGTCATACATAAAAGGTTCTTTGAGGTCGTTGGGTTTAATACAGCGGACGTAGTGAGGAGTGGTGCTGTTGAGAGTGTCCATTAGCATCTGTAAGGACTGACGGAACTGACAGGCACCGAAACAAAGCACAATGAGCACAAGACATAGTGTTAAAGTTAAAAATGATCTTCTTAATGCACAAAACACAAGGACGCATGCAGTCAGAACAACCTCACCTGGAAGCCCACTGTCAGTTTATGCTCTCTGGTGGCTCTTTTCCCTGAGCGAACACCTCCGTTAGCCACAGAGGACACGTTTCCCTGCTGCTGGAACAACTCAGCCACCAGCTCAGACTGACACACACACACGAACACACACGGACACAACTGAGTGATCCCCTTGTCACGTAGACATTCAATGAACTTGTGAAATTGAATACGTATCAAGTATCTACCTGACTTGCTTTGAGAATGTTAATGAGCTCCTCAAAGACTGTATCTCGATTCTTGTCTAAAAAGCCATCACATTCATACTGCACCTGATGAAAGCAGAAAAACTGGTCATACTGTGGAGTCTTGACATAAACTTTAAAAGACACTATTGAGGCTTCTCACTGGACAACTAAACAGAAACAGATTGGTGACAGTGTTCTGTCCAGTTTTCCCAGAATCAGTGTGTTGACCTTCATCGCTCACCATGTCAGCAAAGTGCAGAACGATGAAGGCGCTGTTGGACATGCGAGGTTTCCGGAAGTGGGGGTGGGGCTTGCTGGTCAGGTGTTGGTCATACAGCTTCCGCACCCAGCTCTCATCTGAACCTTTGGGCATCTGATCATAAACACAGAGACGAGAGCTGAACACATCATCACTAAAACCAACTAGCTAAAGAAGAAAAAAAATCCAGTGCTTAAAATAACAGCTAACATTTTTACGTTTAACTGTGCACATGTGAAGATTTAGCCAAAAGCATTGTATGTGTGCGAGAGAGAGAGACAGACAGAAGAGAGATATAACAAATAAAACTAACAAACAGACAAACAAAGACAGGGACAGCATGACTGACCCTGCACTCCTCATCTAAAAGATCAAACAGGCCCAGTTGTCCCTCTATGAGATTGATGCACAGCTGGTTGTCGCTGAACTCAATCCGGCTCCAGGCCAGCTCTTCCCGGACATACTCCTCCTGCTCCAAGTGGAACACATGCTGCAGACGAACACAAAATAAAAATATAAAACTTAAAGGTTGAGACTAAATGAAAACAATCACAATGACTCTAAACAGCCTGCGGATAAAAACTGCTTGAAACAATCCAACACAGTGAGGCCAGCTTGGCTGTAAAGAACAGATCATCACATTGGGAGGTCTGAGCTTGTTTCCCTCTCAACAAAGAGGCCAACACAGAGCCTTCCTCCTGCATTTTGTAACCATGAGGCAGACAAACCTATATACTCTAAAACCAGAAGAATATAATGTGATTTTGTAAACTTTTCACCCCTAAAAAAGCACACCACACTGTAGGAGAGAAAGAGTGTGCCACACATGCATTAAAATGTGCATTAACTTGCAAAACTGAAAACAAGATGGACATTAAGACTGAAAGAAAATGATGGAAGGAAATATCTGTTGATTCCCTGAAGAGTTTAACAAGAATAATTTGACTGTAGACACACACACACACACACACACACACCAAAACACAGAGGGACAGAAAGACATGTCTGCCTGTCACCATGTCACATGACTTACCCTGTTGAATTGCTGTTGCAGTTTTTCATTGGCATAATTTATGCAGAACTGCTCAAAACTGTTCCGGTCAAAGGTCTCAAACCTGCTCCGAGACAGAAGACTTGTCAGATTAACACACTGAAGATACGAACAATACACTTCAGACTATTGCACAATATTTCTGGTGTGATAAAACAAACTTTAGAGTGTAATAAGGTCACAAAAAGAATCTGCATCCGGTGTCACAAAGCTCATCGCTCACCCATAGATGTCTAGCACCCCTATAAAGGATTTGACCTGTGTCCTCTGGGTGCGCAGAGCAGAGTTGAGCCTCTGGACGGTCCATGTAAACAGCTGGCCATAGATATGTTTGGCCAGTGCATCCCTGGCCTCTACAGCCTGCTGACCGGACATGGGTTTGACCAGCATCTCTCCCCCTACAGCCAGTCTGCGATGACACAGCCAGTGGGCCATCTGAGGTCCTTCCACTCCTAACAGCTTGGAGAAGACAGCCAGAGAGCGGTCGTCTGCCTGAGAAAAAAACAAAGGACTCAGGTATAACTGCCAGTGTATGCACTGATAGAGGAAACAGGGTAACAGCTGAGAGAGAAAAATGTTTCTATAGAAGAACTAAAGCACCCCAGGGGAGAGGAGACAGAGTAGAAATCAATTTCTTACATCAATATAACTCCGGTCAGAACTTCTCCCAGTGGCTTGGATGTTGACATTTCCCAGGTGGAGAACAGCTGACAGGATCCTGAAGAGCTCCATCTGTTGGTCAGGCTGCACACCTGCATTTTAAATTTAACAAATACACCAACAATTCTGTTTCATCTTCATAACCAAGGACATGATTCAGTTATATAAAACTCTTACAGAGTCTGAACAGTTGCATCCTCAAAGGAATTTACAGTGTGTGTGTGTGTGTGTGTGTGTGTGTGTGTGTGTGTGTGTGTGTGTGTGTGTGTGTGTGAATGCAAATACTCTACCCAGAATGGTGAAAGCATTGCGAGTGCGCTCCAGGTCCGACAAATCATCAGTACCGGGAATCTGCATCTCTCCTCCCTGGCTGGTGTAGCGGAAATGTTCAGGTGCATCTGGAGGAAAAACACAAAACACAGTCAGACTGCATGTGAAGACATAAGTGTTTTTGTGCTTGAATCATGTATACTATTTTGATTTGTGATGCCTCTAACTGTTTTTGTATTTCTTGTGCTATATTTCCTGTTTTTTGTTTTTTTTTAACCTTTTGTAAAGCACTTTGTAACCTAGGTTTTGAAAGGTGCTATATAAATAAAATTTTACTTACTTATCTACTTACTTACATGGACATTACAATATAGGCCTAAAATACTTTGCAGACACAGTGAACAGGAAAAAAAGTGTAGACATGGTAATATTTTGAGAACAAGCCGAGGGGGTCGCCTGTGGTTAAGACTCACCCAATTTAAAGGATCTCATTTCAGGCAACTCTCTGGAGGCACACAGCTGGTAGAAGATATGGTAGTTCCTCTCTGCTGACGCCTTACATGCACATAAACATATAGACAATGTTCACGAACGTATGCGGGAGAAACATCTCACCTCTTAACAAATGAAAAATTCTCTCTTTTTATCAAGAGCTTACTTGGAAGACAACCCTCGACTTCTCCAGTAGATACGTCCTCATGTTCGCCGCAATGATGTCCCCTTTCCTGCCAAAGCCGATCTCGATGTACTTCCCAAAACGACTACTGTTGTCATTTCGAGTGGTTTTAGCATTCCCAATGGACTGCAGACAAAAGTATGTGTTTGTATTTTTAGAAAAACATAACTGACAGGAAAATCCTTATGCCTACAGTATGTAACAAATCTGTTCAACCATCCATCACCTCCATGATAGGGTTGGAAGCCAGAACCCTCTCCTCCACGCTGGTCTGCCGTGCCGCTCCTCCAACCACAGCAAAGTAACGCATGGTGAATTTGGCTGAGACCGTTTTCCCCGAGCCAGACTCTCCACTGATGATGATGGACTGGTTTTTCTCCTCCCTATAAACACACACAGATAGTAGTGACTCTCAAATCCCATATGGTGAAGTTATGCTGAGACCATCAGTGTTGTTGCAGGTTCAAAGCATAAGCAAGAGAATATAGGAAATATTCTAATTAATGTACGTTTTACTGAGTACAGTTTGAAAGATCAGCAATCACTCAGTTCCTGGTTGTCAGAACATGACCTCCAGCCTTTGACCTCTGACCTGGTCATGGTGCGGTAGGCTTCCTCGGCCACAGAAAAGATGTGAGGTTCCATGTCGGCCATGTCCTGACCGCTGTAAGCATCGATCACCTCCTCTCCATATATGGGGAGCTGGTCATAGGGATTGATGGCCACTAGCACAATACCTGGAGGGGACAGCAGAAGAAAGCACAAGAGTTTGGATATTGATAGGACTTCGATGCACCAAGTTTTGGAATAGTACATTCAGTAACTTTAGTATCCACACCAGCAAATCTAAATACAAATCCACATTTTAGTCAAAATGAAACCGAGCACGTCACTCATTAGTATAGTGAATATAAACACACAACCCATCTCATTTTATAGGGATTTAAGACTAAAAAAATGCCAATTTTTATGACAAAACGGACAGAGTGAGTTTTAGAAAACCCATCTTTAACAAATATGTAATTACATCTTAAAGCAGTGGCAGCGAGGGAGTTGCCTCCCTGGCTCAACCTTTGAGTTGAGCCAGGGAGGCAACTAAAAAAATAGTTGTAAAAAAATAATTTATAGTTGGAGGCAACTATAAATCATGAAGACAGAAGCACTCATGTTGTCCCACTTTTAGCTGGACCATCATCCCTGTCTTTGCAAGATTTCCTTAAATCTCTCTCGGTCGTCTGCTTTTGCCCGTTCAGTGCTCACCGCAGTACGTGTAGATGCTGCTGTAGTCCAGGAATCGAACCCGGAGGTTGTGCAAGACAGCAGGTTCGTGGAGGAAGCTGAGAGCTGTTAGATCATTTTCCCCCTCCAGGATGTCGGGGTTCCCCAGTGGTGGGAGATCAGAGGGGGACGCCACTGGGTACTGGGCCTCCTACCAATGGAGAAGGAAGTTAGGAGTGTTTTGTGTTTTGTAAAAATATAGCGGACACTGGAGCTTAGCATGATGCTGTTTTATGAGGATCATGATACTTGAGCATTAACACTGATTTTTGGATAATATAATGGTACTGCATGTCTCACCTCTCCATTGGAGAGCTGTAGCAGTAGATGTTTCTCTCCAGGACTGTAGTCCTGGAGGAGCAGGGCAGACACCCAGACTGCATCTGGGTCAGGGATCCACACATTTGCTCCCTAACAAAGGAGCAGACTGTTTCAGGTATGTGTGAAACTGTACAAATTCAGACTGAATGATAAAGAGTGAAAGAGACACTGCTGGTTGAGCACACTCAGACCCATTGTGAAGAGATTTTCATTACATGATATTTCAATTTCTGTCCCGACACTGTTCAGGTACAACACTTCCTGGCCCCACCCAGACAAGACATTTGTCACCCATCAGCATAAAAGGCTCCTAAACAGTGTTAAAAATTAACACTGGTCATCCTACTCTAAACTGCCTGCATGGATTAGCCATTATCTACTTCTAACATATCTGATTCGCTTATTAATGCGCCCATTTTACAAATTGAGTTTTAATCCACACTTTGATTACTACCGATCGCCACGTTTACAGAAATAAGGATAAAAGTTTTTGGAGATCTATCAATAACTGGATGGACACAAGAACACACATCAAGAAAGGTAATCATTTGGGCACTACAACTTATGAGAATGTACACATACCAGTTACGTCATAAAAACACAACGCTCACATTATCAGCAATGTTGTTTTTATATCGTAATTACAAACAGTAGGCCCCGCAGCAGAGAATGATGGGCACATCACTTTAAAAATGCAAATACATTTTTTAACTCTTACCTTGCTGTATAGCTCCAGCGAAGCCATGTTAACTACCTTAACACATGCAGGAAGACATAATTTTCAAACAAACCAAAAAGGGGGCTACACCTACACGTCGCTCTGAAGGAACAGTCGGTATCCTCCACACTTTGTTGCCACTTTGTGTCCTGGTGACAGTATTTTGCACTTTGTCCAGGCTCACACGGAGGCATGAGGACTGTCAAGTTAACTGTTAATCTGAGGGAGGATGCAGTGATTGGATGGAGGAGTTTCTCCATGTGAATGTGCAGTTTGAATCATTACTGCCTGGCAGGGTGGCCCTTACAAAACCATACCTTTTTTTTTTTTTTGTAGGGGGGTCAGATGAATACAGGTTTAACCACAGTTACAAATGCGAATGTACAGAGTATTTAAAGAAAAAAGACACACTGGCAGCAGATTTAATGACATACTGACTCATTTTAATAAGCAATACAATCAAATTCATTTCAGCAATCAGCCTGCTGATATTGAGGGAATTTCATGATTTCAGCTGGATATATTATTCACTATCAAACAGGGATAACAAATACAAAATCATTAATCCTCAGATAATAAATTTAAAGACATTAAAACTCAACCTTATATGTAATTTGCTGCGTCACCAATTGTGTGTGTGGGTTTACGAGGAGGCAGCATTTGTGTGGTAACATTGACACATTTATTTAAAAAAAATAAAAGACAAAAACCTGGACTGAAGCTGTGACAGAAACAAAGCCTTGGCACTACCTTGGCACTAAACAGCAATGTTTCACAACATCAGTAAGCACCTATTGATGATGAGAGTTAAAAACTGTAGTAATTGTACAATAGAAAGAGGTTTCAAGTCATTTCTTTCCCACTGTGCTCAGCCCCATCATGTGTACCTTTTACTTTCCTTGTGTTTAGTTGTACAACAGCAGAGCCAATATAGTCGAAGCGGATTTTAGTTACACGCAAGTCAAACAACCTGCACCCTTTTCAAAATGACATGTCTCCTCTTTGGTCAACACAGAACATGACTTGCAGGATAACACAGCTGACATGAAAAGACAATATTTCCTTGAAATTACAGCAAGAAAAACTTGACTCCGTCCCCTCCAATGGATGTTCACGGGACTCAAACGACACCATCTGCATTATCAACATCAGACGCCTGCAGGTCGGCACCAATGAGCTCAACTCGGTATAGCTGCACCTCAACTGGTTCCACTAGAAAAGACGGTCTGTGTGTTTTGTGTCAGACTACTCACGGAGTGCATCATAAAATTCGAGAAAGAGACATGTCAAAAATACAAAACATTCATTACCAATCTGCCCGAAACAAAGAGCACCCAGATGGACTTTTTGCTGACATAAAATGTTTTGGATTCGACATGATTGTCGCAAAAAATACAAACCCATTCAAAGCCTTTTAGTAAAAAATACGCTTATCATCGAACACTGAATTTGACAAACTGTAGATAAGTTATCTTTAATATTTGCAAGTTCATTTGATGTCCTTTTTTTTTTTTTTTTTAAATATTTTAAAATGTCCTAGTCAAAAATCAGCTGAGCTCAGAAATACACAGAGTAATTTAATTGGTGTTGAAGTCGATGAGTCCCATCCAGTGGAGTTAATGATGAATAGACGCTTTTGAGACTCCAAGCGTTCCCAAGGGGAAGACAGTTCTTTAGGTTGTACGGGGCCGGTGTAAATCAGGTTAAGGTTTAAGTTGGACGCAGATACAAGGGGACAGTTCATCAGGACTGAACTGCTGTAGGGGTCCTACTGTTCATGGTCGTGTGTGTGTGCAGGCGTTGCACAAACCCATTTGGACTTCACAAAACCCTACAAGAGGAAAGGATTGGCAATTAGAAGAAACATATTCTATAGTTTTTTTTTGGATTGCTAGGTCGCATCATATACTGTGTAATAACTCATGCACGGTACAAAACTCATGCTATGCCTTTAAGCTGCAACAAGCTAGCAAGAGGTCTTTACTTTATGTTCGCAAACTGGCTTTAACATTAAATTCACGGGTTTTCTGTGGGAGCCAGAGGTGGGATAGAATTACGAGGTCATACATCGTCTACGCAGCACTTACGTCCTCTTAAATCTGCTCACAGGCCTAAATTGTCCCTTAACCAACCTGCGCTATACGCTCTCCATATCCTCACTGCCGTTGCCCTCCTCCTTCAGAGCTTCTCCTTCGTTGGCAGCCTCCTCCACGTGGGCCAACATATCAGCCATGAGCGCCTCCTCCAGCCTTTTCCTCACGCTGTACACCAGCTCCTCCTGTTTCCTACACACACAAACACAACAGGAAGCTGTTACAGTTGGCAGTCACAGCTGCCTACAACAGCCACTGAATCAGCACACAACAGATGGTGTGTTTTTACAGGGTCACTTGTTTTGGTGCTGTGGGATCTCTGAACAGAACTCAACTCGGTTAACTTTGGGGGAATCAAAGAAATCCTCAAGGTCATTTCTGATCTGCAAGGTTTCTCCATTGTTTTGTTGCGTCTCAGCCCTTTTATAGTTGCTATTGAGTTCTAGCATATAAAATGGATGCCAATATCTCATGAACTGGTAAAACAGAGCAATTACGACATTATTTACACGGCCTGAGTAGTCATTTCCTGTTTTTAAACACACGGAAGGAGATCTTAGAAAGATTTGTAACAGTTGTCTCACAGGCTCACATGCGGATACACTTGGCTCAAAGCAAAAAAGTTCAAACGAGGAACAGAAAGTGCATTTTCAATCCAAGTCTTGGATACTGGCATGATCAGTTAACAATCAGGATCTTAAGCTGTAAAAAAAAAAAAAAAAATCATAGTAAAACAGGTGATCCATGTGTGGAGGTGTTCTGTGATCGCCCACCTGATGTCCTCGTCAGTCACTATGAAGGCCTTGCACAGCGGCTGTGTGGTGTTGAGCCACACTCCCGGGTTCTTCTCCACAGCTGCGGACAGCTGGCCGGTGATGGGAGCAGCGCTGGTGTGCAGGGCGCTCGCAATAGCCGACAGGAGAGTCTTGTCTGTGCAGCCCGGGCCAACACCTGAGGGACCAGCCGGGTGGTTATAAGACGTTTTCAAGAAACATCAAAGCGGTAACTGCGCTCAGGATTTAGTTACATCTTATAAAAAAAAAAGAACTGCTGCTGAGCAATAATGACGTGATAAAAAAAAAGAACAAAATGTCGCTTCAGAGTGCAATAGTTATTTTGTCACCTTGCAGGCCTTTAGGCAGTTCCATTGTTTTCACCAGCTCCTCTGCAATGTCATAAGCATTCAGACCACTGAGTTTCTTCTCCCAGAATAACTGTAGACAAAAAAAAAAAAGAGTAATATTAGCTGCAGGCAGTTTTGACAGAAAGAAACCAGTTAAATGAAAATGTGCTACTAACAAATCCACCATCAACATATTCAAACTCAGGTCTGGTTCATCCAGTTTCAAAGTTGCACATTTCCTTCCAGACTGAGCAGCATTAGTATCAGATAACATGTGTTTCAGGTTTTATATGGGGTGATGTTAACAGCAACGGGCAGAGGCTGTTCACCTGTCTGGGCTGGTCGACAGCTTTCTGAGGATCCGTCTTCACTTTGTTGTTTGGGTGGTTGGTAACCTTGGTAACAGGCTGCTTAAAGATGGAGGCCGTCTGTCTGACTGGGAGCGATGTGTTCAAGTCAGGTTTGCCCTTAAAGGTATCAAACACAAGAGGGAGTATGAGCAGAGAGGATGGACAGGAGGATTTAAAAAAGGAGCAGAATGGCGCGTTATTCCACAAAACCGTCGGTCGCAACCACGCAAGAGGACACGGATCTCATTCACGCAGCTTTTACAGGCTTGTCAGTGCTCAAGCAAGTTTACTGAAATGATCCAGTGTTTGAAATCAAGTCTGAAAGGAGAAAGAAATAACTTTACTGTTGCTGCCTTTTGTCAACACACGTATGCTTTAAGTTCTACATAATCAGCAGTTATATACTCATCTGAGACTCTATAGGTCCATAAGAAAAAGAGATTATTACATATAAAATGCAAAAAAGACAGTTTAGTACTAACCGTTTTTATAAAAGATAAACCTGCTTCTACATTAGTCTCTCCAGCTCCGATGTGCAGCAACCTTTTGGAAAGTTAAAATAAGGCTTCAGTTGAGCAGTTTGGTTGTCTTATCTAACCTACATGGACATTTATATTTTAAGGGTAAGAAGTTAGTTGTTTGACAAGCAAAACAAAACGTTGCCTTGTGCCAAGACCAAGGGACAGCAGCCAAACTCCCACCTATATTAAAGCTGCACAAGTGATTCTAGTCTGCAATGAATGTCTATGTGAGGGTGTTTCATTTGCAGTGCTCGGTCTACTAACGCTCTACATGCTGCCGTTAGTGATCTCGTGCAAAACACAGCGTCCAGGTCACAGTCAGTGGCTGAGCCCGTTTGTCTCACCTTGTTCTGGTTGTTGTTATCATAGCGCAGTCTCTGGCGGTTCTTGTTCAGCTTGCTCATGAGCATCTTCCCCGTCCGGAAATCAAAGGAGCTGAGGTCCATCTGGTTGCCAAGGTAACGGGCCAGCTGAGGCTTGCTCCGAAACTTCTTCCCAGATGGACTGGCGGGGAGGCAGAGACATGGGAGTGTGACTATACTACTATCATCGCTTCCAAAAAAAAACAAAAACAAAACCGGACAAGGTCAGAAGAAAAGACATCAAGACAGAAAACCAAACGGAGGTGACGGCAGGGGAACAAAACGGACAGGTCACACTTCAAAAACACAGACGCAGCAGACAGAAAATTACAAACAAGGACCACAACATGCAACAAGTCAAAGAGCAAACCAGAAGCAGAGCACATTCAAGTGGGCAATGACACTGAAATCACATTACTCTGTGAAATGGATGCAATCTTTGATGAATACTCTAAGCCCTGTTATCCATTACAAGCTGCACACATTTTAGTATTATGAGCAGATACGACTACACATATAAAAACATACAACAACACTGTAATACACGGCCTTAAAATTAACCTCTAAGAACCGGTGAACACAATGTAAACATGGCAGTACTAACATTTGACCAAATGTTTCAGAATGGAAACATTGCAACTCCACATGTGGGAGCAACAATATCTTTGGCCTGAGCAATGGCAAAGGAACAACTGTGGGTGGATACGTGCTAGTAACTCATGCAAACGTCTCTTACATCACACACCACAGTTAACACCAGTATGATTGTACAGGTAGCCTACCACAAACTATACAACCGACCCGCCTCCCCCCTCTCTTGCCTCTGTTCCTCATCTTGTTCTTCTCCTCTGCTAAATGAAAACAAACCTGGCGTTGTTGATACACTTCAATGGGAAATAAAGAGCATTAACTGAGGTGACACTGAGTTTTATTCATCAGAGGCCTCGCCGGGCGTGAGGAGCTGCTGCTGCTGCTAGCCTTGCACGCTTGGACACACTCCTTCTTATCCCTCCAACCCTTGTGAGAGGAGCTGGCCTTGTTGCCCCGCTGCAAACAGACTCCCCCTCCCTCCCTTTCCCATCCCAAAACTTTATACCGACCACCCCCCCCCCCCCTTATCACACTCCTGTCTGTTTCCGTCCGCAAACTCGGCGTCTTGTGCACCTATAAGTTTTGCAAGCCCTCGTTCGTTTAGTACCTAAAATAATAGACATCGCTTTTTCCAGCTGACAAACCCGACTTTCTGGTCACTTCTTCCATTTTCCAGCCCTTGGGGAGAGCAGTGCAATCCCACCTTTTCTTCTCCATTTCCCACGCGAGTAGCCTATAAATCCACTAAAAGTTAATGCGAATAACCAGATTGGAGTTTAGGATTTGTTTTTCTGTCTTTCTTTTTTTTTGTTGGATGGCAGGACTATCGCTTCTTACGCTTTTGTTTCGACCATGTTACAACATGCGTCCTCAGTAATGGGATCTCCCTGCTAACAACATCTCATCCCTTTGTCGTCGCGCAGATCGCTCCGCCGCGGACGTCGGCCGCATCACTACCTGCCCGTCTCGCCGGGGCACGAGGGCTACATCCGCAAGGAAAACGTAGGGCGGCGCGGGTGCATCAAGACGCCGCGAGGCACGCAGGACGAGACAGGAAGTCGGAAGGTTCTCATTTCAGATTAAAAGCACGAATTTGTCACGGAACAAGGGCCTCAAACGTGCGATATCACTTTTCCCAATGTGTATCTTTTAGTCTCAAAAGGCTCCAGTCATTTAATTCAGTACATTTAAATTGCACATACAAAAGGCATTTTCAGTCAAATTATTTCAGTATTCTGTGTTCTGTCATTTATTATGGATTTGCTTTTAATGCATTGCTGTTGCACTATATTCTATTGTTGTTCTTCAGTCTATTCTGTATTTGTTTTCTCTCAGGCCCCCCTTTAAAATTAGATCTCAATCCCAATGGGATTTACCTGATTAAATTAAGGTAATATAACAAATAAGGGTCCAGTAACTATTTAATGTATAAAATCATATATATTTTAATGTAATGCAGTGTTACTATTAGAATAAAAAAAAGAAATACATTTATAAAATATTTTTATAAAGTCATCAATTAAACATATTTTCAACTGATGAAGGTATACGTCAATTACATATGTAACATTTAACCAGACTGTAGATAGATTGATTGAAATTGTTAATGCTGAAAAATCAAATAGCTTTCCATGTCAACTCTTTCAATGTATGTGAGCATGAACGTTTTTTCTTGACAATGGGAATACTAGAAAGATTAATATGAACTTAATGACCACTTACTAGCTCTTTTTTGCAGAGCTTTTCAAAAGTTTTAATTAATTTCTACCTGAGTTCTTTGGTTATCTCAAAACTTTGGGTTACTTAACGTAATCCCCGGTTCTTGTATAAGTGTGAGGTCAACTGGAGGTGATTCCCATTGTTAAAACACCAAACCAGAGCAAGAACCCTGAAAATACGCGATGGTCTTTTGTTTTGAAATCTGTTACCGGAAGTGTTCTTTTCTACTCGGTCTAGCTTGACGCTGGTTTCCAGCGCGACATCGACGTTAACCTATGGGAAACATAAATTAGGCTGCTGCTACAAATAGACCGTAAATAGTCACCACAAAGATGCAGTGACAACAATCACGGACGCCGCTGAATAATTAAATCTACAAGATGTCGAAAAATAGCGCCCTTCACTTGTTAGCCTGCTCGGAGACGCGAAACGTGAAAGTTTCGTGTGAGCTGCGTGAAATTGGAGAGCCGCCTCACCACGACGGTGCCTGCCGCTGTCGCTCAGACGTGGAGCCGGCTTTTATGAATGAACGAAGTAGATTTAATCGATAAAAACGTGGACACCATTTTAAAAAGCATGTCATGCATTTATGGGGGCTTTGTGTGTCACAACGATGCAGATAAAACCACGACCCGCTTTGTATGATTGAAATCTGTGTCGACGCAGCGCACAGGCTGCACGCTAAATTCAGCATTAGCTGTGAAAAGCAGGGACATTAAACCACATTACAATGACGCTGAAGACAAAAAGACCGACATCCCAGCTGAAGAACACAAGCGTTGCTATTTGCAAATGCGAGACCACCGAGTGCATCTGCCTGATCGATGACAAACACTTTACAAATATATTACGAAAACGACATATCGCCCATCAAACGCTACAATTACAATTAATACCCTTGCTGGTGGTTTCATTGCCCATAAGATGACGTACTTACTCGTTTTTATCCATCTTGAAGACACTATCTCGTTTTCTCCCTCTCGCTATGTTAAATCCCTTCTCCCCTCTCCTCTTTCAGTCCCCTCCCCCTTCGATGGAGAGAAATGAAAGACATTATCCACGCAAATTTCGCAGTCTGGCCGATAAAATGAGTATGATGTCTGGCCGAACCTGGCGTATTCTCAGACTGCAACTAGGCCTGTAATGCCTCGGTGAGTATGTGTAATCCAGCATGCATTAGGAGGTATATTATCACAGACTGTACATACGCATTCTCTTCAATAAAACATTTATTTCACACTACTTTTACAATACAAGTAGTCATGAACAGTTGGCGAGTATCAGGTTTACAAAAAGTGCCCCGTGCAGAAGAAAGAAATGGAAGTACATCCAGCTCTCGAAACATTTATTGCAAACATACTGGACTAGTATATGAATCATCGAGCACAAAATAGATTTAAAAAAACCCTCTCCCCAAGCTGTTTAAACAAAGCATTTTAAAAGATGTGATTTTGCAGAATAACTGGACACAATGGGGTAAATTAAAGATTTATTAACATGAAATAATACTGGATAAAGAGCAGCATTTATGCAGAGTGCGTCCCGTTGTCCAAACTCCTAACAAGTTGTGTGAGCAATCCACCCATGTGCCCATTCCCAAGCTCTGGTCCTGCAGACAGACATTCATTAACAAAATGTACATAAACACGTCTGTTTGAATGTGTGAAAAGTGTCTGAGTGTGGATCTCTGACAAGACCACATCCACGTAGGGGTTCAGGGGATGACGATGGGAGTGTTTGCAATGGTAACTGGGTGTGTGTGTGTGTGTGTGTGTGTGTAACTTTTAATGGGGCTTGGAAATATCAATATATTGTCTGTAGTGTGACATCTAAATGGACATCATGGACGCTATCTGGGATTTAGGTTGCAATAATAGTATTATAATACTGATATTTGATCATTGTAGGAAATCAGAAATAGTCTGCACCAAAAATATTGCCACATTACTGATAATTATGAAGAGAGTGAAAAATATCTATCCTGATCTTTTCAAAAAAAAGTCAAGCTCTAACCATTACACCACAAAAACACAGCTGAATAATTTAAAGTGATCCAAGAGAAATCTGTTGGGCCAGTTCTGCTGAATGCATCAAAACCTTTGTCTTGTCATAAACTGACCCAGTTTCTATTTTAAAACCAGCCTGAACCCCTTTGCAAAGCTTTAAATTAGACAGAAGCACAAAGCCTTTCTTGCCTGCACGGTTACCATCCAACACCCTTACAGGAGCAGCATGTGGCCATTACTCCTGCAGCGAGCGCTGCAGATGTTTTAGGACAACAGGCATTTATTCTGCCCTCAGTATGAGCGGTTGCCCGAGCAGATGCCCGAGCAGAGCTCCAACAACAACTAAGCGAGGCGACAGCAACTTAAACCAGCACTCAGAGTTTATTTGACTGTTCAGATCCAACACCTGTCACACCTGGGCGGGGCTAGAGCTAATGTACAATCCAACTGAAAGTGTTGGTTATATTAATAATAATAATAATACTACACTCACAATTTAGCAGTGTGGGACTTTACTCATCCTTGCTGAACTTCCCTATGGCACATACATACACACTCCGCCAACTGTTCCCCAGGCGACCATATCTGGCACCCTGGAGGAAGAAATCAATGGGATTCACAAATGAGACAGAGATGTAACCCGCCCAGTTAAACCTGCTAATCCAGGTCCCAGGACGGTCTCACAGGAGCCACTTGGGTCGGGATGACGTTTGTAAGTTTCAGCAGGCACGCTGATGAAACAAAAGGTCAATTAATAGTCAGACAAATGACAGAGAAAAGGTTTTGATTACTGAATAGTTAGTACTCATTTTTTATTCGCTAATCAACAGATTCATTGATTACTAATAATCTCTATAAATTACTGTTCAGCAGTGGCCATCTGAGTCTTTGTGTGTGTGCACTCAATGTGACTTAAACTCTTGTCAAACCGTCATGTCTGAGGGAGAAAATAAATGCATAAAAACACGTGTTGAACTCTAATAACACGAAATACGTGACCGAGTCATCCTTTGATACATTTCGTGATTTTGCATAATTGCGAGGTTTATCAGACTAATAAACCGGTCAAATATTGTGCGTTAGGCACTGCAGTCTTGGTTAATTAAATCTCCGCCACCTTTAAGAGGACACGACGCGCACAAACACTCATCTTTAGTGTCTCGCCTCCTTCACTAAACTCTGAGGCGCCAAGACGAAGCTAACGGCCCAGCTAGCTCCGCCAGCAGGCTAAGCTAAAGTTAGCTAGTGAAGCATCCTTCTGACCATAAAAAAAAAGCACAAACGAGTTACCTCCAGCACCGTGCTCCACCTCTGTAACCGACTTAACTTACCACGCCCTTAGAATAGCACTGTGCTTGGGACCGACGACTTTATTAAGTATTTTCTGGCCCATCGTGACCTTTTTCTCAGTTGTAGTTCTTGTTTACCGTCGCTGGTGGCCGTTAAGGACCCCGTGCCGCCTCTTCTTCTGCCTGTTAATAATAATAATAATAATAATAATAATAATAACAATAACAATAATAATAACCCAACGGGCTGCGCGCAGAAGCTCGGGCTCGTTTCGAGCCAACATTTCAAAGGTCTCGGTTTACAACACGGAGCCGTGTTAAAGGACCGGCAGCTACAACTATGAAGTCAATAGCATCACCTGGTATCATGTCTTGAATGTAATGTGGCGCCTTGGTTGCATAATCATAACGCTGGCAATGGAAAATATGAACAAATTCATTTTCCGAACTACAATAAACCCTTTATTACAATGTTTTCCTTTATTTTCCTTTTATGTATACAATATTCAAAAGCCAGACATTGGAAAAGGTATAATCTGTTATTAAAAATGGCACATTTATTGCTACATTACTGTTATATACAGGACAGTTCTCAACTATATATATTTATATATATAAAAAAAAAAAAAGAAAAAAAATAAAAGAAAAGAAAAAGAAAAGAAAAAGAGGGAGAGATCGAGTGAGGCACTCTGAGGACCCTGCAGGAGTCAACAGTGTCCTCACTCCACCACGTCTGGACCACCTGTGAATGTCTTAAACACTCAGTAGTCTCCCCCCCTTTTTTAGTTCAACAAAGATATGACAAAACTGTTGAAAGCAAGTGTTTTATTACTGCTTTCTTATACCAAAACAAGCTCAAGCCCGTCAACTGAACATTTTCCATCATAATATTGTAATTTTCTGTTATGTGCTCCTGCAGTGGTCGGGTTGCTTTTCTGCAGATTTCAAACTGTGTCCATGTCAAGACTCGTGTTAAGAAACAAGGTTCCCCCAAACAAATAATTTGAGTACGTAGCTTGTAGGCTATTGGGATGTTCACAGAATACTAAATGACATCAAGTCAGATTTTCCCTTGGAACAAATCGGCAATATTCAGTACACATATTGATCTCGTAATAATAAAAAGCAAAACTTCAAATGCAACTCTCTGAAAGAAGTGATCAGAACTTCTCACAAAAAGTCACTGTCAACGCCATCAAAGAGCTGGAAGAGTAAAAGGTCAGAGGTGAAAATTGTCACTGGAGACTAAATATACTGAAAGTCACTGCAGCAAAGGGCTTGCACTCTGATATACAGAAATTTTAAATGCTCCAAGTCATTAGAGGCTCCAGCTACTGCGGAAAATAAAACTCACTCCCTACATTGAAATTGAAGCAACACATACACTGAAACATGTTAATGTGCATCAATAGCAGACAATCGGAGCCAAAAGCAGCATCTCTCGAACCCCGTAATGTCAAGTGATTTAGAAATATAGGGCAGATGGAAAGAAAACTCATGACCTGGACCCATGACCTTAACTAAAACAGCAGTTTGGACAATATAATCCAGTTGAATAATTAGAAAAAAAGGAATAAAAACTAAACAAGATCTACGTAACATTTATTTATTTAACTAGATACACTGAAAGAAAATCTCTTTATACCATTTAAACTTCTTCCTGAAAATTGAAAAAAGCATTAGGAGAAGGGAGGGTGGGGGAATGAACAAGTACCTCTTTAATCTCCATGATAAATGAAATGATATGGTTCACAAAATAAAACTGTCTTAAATGAAAATACAAGTTCAGGCACTGATAAGGTATCACTCTCCCATCATGTCATCTTAAGTCTTGAGAATGAAAAGGCCACACTATTGATTTGTATAGGTCTTTTTCTTCATCTCTTTTTGTAGAAATTATAACACACAAAATGCTCTACCTCCCACTTGTGATTACATGTTGGTAAAAACCATTCACAACATGACATGACATGGGAATAACGTCACAATAACACTGTTTTGTTCTCCACATTATTCATTACCTTACACCCAAATACCGACGTCTGCCTCCAAAATAAATGTGCAGGTTACTTAAGTGAGCTGCACACTGAGAGCCACTTGGTTGAGGGCAGACATTAGAAAAAGGTGAAATGAAAACTACTATACTGTACTGAAAAAAAAAACAACCCAGGAACACAACTTTGAAAATGAAGGTGATCCACATTTGTATGGTAGCTACATTCAAAAACCAGTTGCATAATTACTGTTAGAGACAAAAATCCCTTCCCACACTTTTCCTCAGTGCCTCACTGCTAAAGTAAGAACACTTCAACAGGACGCTGGCACAAATGCTGTCCACATACCCCCCAAATGGAAAGAATGAATTCATCTGGGTAGCTGATAAGCCTTACAACTAAAACTGGAATAAAGGATACACCAAACGCTTTTCATTTATCATCTGTTGACCCTTGTCCTCTGCCATCCCGGTCCAAATTTGAATTTTTGAACAATTTCATTTAAATGTCAAATATCCCCTTATTCAGCTCATCTACAATACACTCTAAACTTCAAACTAATATTGCCATTTATGTAAAAAATCTACAATGTATAGACTAACAAAAAAATATATATTTTTATATATATTTAATTTTGAAAAATGAAACATATCAGAGTAATGTATGAAGTGAATTTACACGTCACACTTCTCTCCGTAAGAAACGTGATAACAAACTTACTCAGGAGGAAGGTGAGGGGCTGTAATTCAGTGGGAATGCTCATTTAGGAAAAGAAAGCCTCCGTTACATAAAGGCGTGTCTGCTTCAAACAACTGCGGTCTGATGAGATCCCTCCATCACAAGGAACCCAGATTTTTTGTCTTTTACAGAACATCAATTAAGAGGGAAAAAAACTTGAGCTGTTAAGTCTGCTGGCATCGTCAGTAAACCATTTCAAGTGAGTAAGAGCACTAAGTGGTGCTGATCACTTAGCAAGTGTCTTAAATGGCTTTTATACAAAGACTTTAAGGGACCGAAATGCACAACAGCTCGACACTTAACTTCCAGCCTAAACCTATACAACTGTGCTTTGTCTTGTCTATGTATGCTTTAGTACATAAAGCAGTACAAAAACCTGAACCTATGACAAGGAATTACTGGAGTAACTCAAATTTGTGGTCAACAAATAGGAAGAACAGTTTTGTAGTTGACAGACTCTACCACCTGGATAATTCATAACCTTCAAGGAAGGAGTCTTGTATTCCAAGTCTCCAGATGCCTTGTGGGATGAGACCGGGCTTCAGTCAGAGACTGCCTCTAGGTCAGAGTCTTTCATGAGCTGCTTTTGGACTGTCAAAACTTTGACCTCTCCCTTGTGACCGTTCCATCGCCTTCCCCAAACATTTGCTGACAAGATCAAGGAAAGGTCACTGAATTTAGATAATTCAACTTCAACTATGGGCTTGGTTACATAACATATGTAAGACTGTACCATCACGCTGGGAATGACATACATTAAAAATAATTGCTCATACACATAAGCAATCCCTCACAATAAATGTTCCTCACATGTAAAGCAATTTGCTTAAATGTCAAATAGAAAACATGTAACAATTAGGCACAAATCCTTGATTCAATTTGTGTTTGTTTAGGTCTCCTTTCTTTCACAAGAGCACCTCTCGGCAGTGTGTGAAGTCCCAATTTGTGGCAGGACAAAAAGTACTCCGGTGTTCCATCATCTTGTGGAAACCAAGAAGAAGAAAAAAAAAAAAATCTTACATGTATAAAACAAAGCAAAACTAAAAAAAGTTCTTCACATTTGAGCTTGTAGTCATGGTTGGGAGTGCGACAAACAGGCTGTGTCAGTTTTGGCAGTATGCATGTGTGTACGAGTGTGTGAATGTGCATCTTGAAACTTGAACGGACAATACACAGACATGTCCACATATACACACACACACTGAGAATAATGGGTGGAAGAAATCTGTTAAGGCCACATCCTCTGACAGCCAAGGAAACACCAGCAGATCTGTAAAAAGGAAGGACCACAAACATCACGTTATAGCATTCATATGTAATAACGACATACTGAACAAACTAGTGCAATCCTTATTTTAAGTTATAATCCTAAGATTTTCATGAAATCAAATCCCATTTTTGATAGCATACAGCTATAGCCATTCAATGCATTTACATATTGTTATTATGTTTTTATATAAAAGTTGTTGTTGTTACCACCAGTAACCATGGGTGTTGCCTAATCAACCAGGACTGAAATCTGAAGGATTATAACTTTAATGTAACTCTGAGTAACAAATACCTATAACATACTCAGGGCTACATCCTACATAATGACTTCAGTAGCCAATATTCAAGGCCTACCCGGTGTTACATGTGGCCAACTGGGTTGTGGCCATCTCCTCCCATACTAGGATGGCCTCCTGAGAGCTGCATGGGTGCTTCACCCACCACCCCAGACACCTTCTCCTCCTCACGGCGTTTTAAACATGCTGCCTTGGGGTTAAGGTTACGCTCTGACAGAGAAAGGGAAAACAGAAACAGGCCCCCATCAGTTTAAAATAATGACAAACTGTGCGCTTAACAGAGGTAAACAGAGCTGTGCTTCCCATCCATGATGTGCTTGTTTGCAGACTGACCTCTGACTTGTTGTTCTAAATTGAGGATGACATTGACGGCTTGGTGTAGGATGAGAAGTTTGGTCTGAGGTTTGTCATGGCTGAGGTGCAGCTGGCACATCCTCCCAAGCTCCTTAAATGCCTCGTTGATGTCCCGTACCCTGAGACGTTCGCGGGCATTGTTAGCCACTCGCCGTTCCTTCTCACGCTCTATCTTCACCTCAGGCGGAAGGTCCTCGTCGTCCTCCTCCTCTTGACTAGTTACAAATAAAGATGAAATGATGAAGCCACAGGCAGGCGGACATTTCAAAACATACCATCAAACACTTTTGTGTTCATGCTACCTTATTAGCTAGCATTTAGCTGCTTTATGTTTAGCATCAATAGAAGGGGCTATACACCCACAGCTGAGCTTTGCACTGAATGGATGCACTAAAAATAAGACGTGTGAGAAGTTAAATGCACACTATATAAAAGTGACAATGTTTATCCCATAAAAATTGGTTATGTTCACTTTTAACAGTATACTACACTGTGTGTGCATTGTTTGCTGCTGTGTTTAATGTTTTAACGACAAACTGTGATGTTTTTTGAGAAGGGAAGGCATACTGAGCTGTAGCTTCGGCCTGCACCTTTTTGGTCATCAAAAAACCTTAGCGATTTGTTGTGTTGTATGGTTTCCAGTTTTGTACTGTTTTGTTAGGAGTAAATGTTTTTCTGTCATTTGGGCCAATACATTTCCATTTCAAATTCAAATCTCAAAACTCCTTTGCAGCATAAGTACAGAAACATTTTACTACAATGATTCCGCCAATCAAAAGCCAGATTTTAGACACCAGCTCCATGAACACGTGCTTTGAGTGAGCCCACAAAGCACAAAAAAAAAATTGGTCCTCTATTGGAGAAACTTACTCATCTTTCGGGTCTGAAAGGCTAGAGAGCATCTGGAGGGTCAACGCCTCCTTTCTGAAAACGTGAAATGAAGGGAAGGGGGATTTCATCATTGTTAAATACCCAACATAGTCTGGCCAATCAGTGGGACACACAGGACAGAGGAGATGACTAAAATGAATTACATTGTCTTTTAAAAAGCGACTCATTCAACGGCTGACATGTAGAACCTTGCAGATGTTACTAATGTCAAATGGGTTCCTTCATATTGTCATTTTTGGCAATTGTGTCAAGATAGTATGGATTTGTGTTTTAACTAAGATAAGCCTTTAATTGTCCCACAGCTGGGAAATTTTCAGCGTTTCTAAAACAGTTTTTTCGTGCTGTTAAATTCAAGTTCAGTGCACAAAGATTAGCAAACAGAGTAAGGATCACCTTACCTTGTTCGACTGCGCGCTGCCTTGGAGTCTTTCTTTTCATCATCAGACTTGTCTGCAACAGATGAGTTCTCATCGTCCTCTCTGTCTTCTCTTTTGATGTCTGAGCTGCTGGAGGAGTGTGTGGAGCGGGCCATACCACCAGGGAGACCTAGGGACAAACACACAAATGTGAGGATTATGTTCACTGAGGCACTGAACCCTCTCTAAGGAGGGGATGTAACACGACTGATGAATGTGGAAAGCTAAGCCGAGATCACTGAAGAAAGTGTACACTAGCATTGACATGCTCTACTGTAAGTAACAAGATATTTAGTCGGACTTACTGGTGAAGCCTTCCGGTTGGCCAACTGACGGTGTGGGTCCGGATGCGTGATGACCGTGGAGAAGAGTGCTGCTGGGAGGAAGGCCTGTGGGCTCCTCATGTTTCCCTCCCTGCTGATGAAGGTGGAGAACCATGATGTGAATCTCACAAGGACAGACATATCACCACTACACCCCTACAAAACAGACTGCAAAGGTTCCCAAAACTAAATGCCTTGGTCAGAGAGAGCAATCATTTACTCAAAGATGTAGCTAATCAAAAATACATGTTGTTTGGTGATATTTGTTGTGTAACTAATGTTATTTAACTCACTAAACATAATGCATAAAAATACTATTTACTGCTAATTGCTTGCAATTCTATTTTTGGCCAGCAGATGGCACAAATGGCACCATGTTCAACGTGTTTTGTTCCTTGTGGGGAAAAAAATCCTAAAAGTAATGCAATTTTTCACATTTTTTTCCAAATTCTTTCTTGCCAATTAAAAACAGAAAATGTATTCAAAAAGGCAATTTGTTGTGCAACATATAAATACAGTATAAAATCAAGGTACCCAGTCAGCCTAAAGTTATCACATACACACTCCATAAAATAAATAAAATTAAAGTGTATTGTACTCTTCTTGTAAGCCATGTTACAAACAACATACAGTATATGTTAATTTTAACCTCGATACCGACGCCGTTTCTTCAGCAACGGCTGGTGGAATGAGCATGTGCTTCTAACACATCTCAATCTCCACTATGACAGCATGAAAACAAACTCGAGAGATTTCAGAAGTGTTGATAGATATGATGTACGTGATAAAATCAAACAAAAACACAAATGAACACTTTTGTTTGCTTCATGTTGTTGTCATACATAGTCCAAGTCTCTTTCAAACACACAAAAATGAAACACAGTTTGAGCAGAGTAGGTGACTCACCATAGCAGGATGTCTGTTGCTGAGGGCAAGGCTAGCATTGGGGAAAGCTGGAGAGAGGGCCCCGAGGCCCCCATTGTGTACTGCGGACAGCAGGCTGTGAATGTCGGAGTGGGCGCCCTCTAAGCCAGGGCCCTGCCCCACAGCATGGCTACGCAGTACATGGATGGCCTCCTCCAAACGGTCCTCCATTTTACTCTGCTATATGAATACAAGAGGCAATATGACAAACAAAATACAAGTCCAAAAAACAGCTCATAAATAAACAGTATGTTTCTGAGAAACCATGTAATGGTTTTGTACTTTACTAGGAACTTAACTCAAATAAGCATACAAAGGCTAGAAGAATATATTATGGCAAACTCTTGCTTCAAATTAGCTTTGATGTAGCAGAGAAATGTTGGAACATACCATTGCGTGTGGTTGCCCTTCATAGTTGGGTGTGGTTGGTCTTTGCCACTGAGACTGAGCTCCTGCAGAGAGAAATATTGGGTTAGTGTATAGTGGTAATTCTTAACTTTACAGCAGATGGAGCTGCAGACACATTTCTCTGCTAAAGAACATTAAAGATGCAGAGGATCATTTTTGCTCCAACAATTTCAACCGATTCATTTTTGTGTGCCAAAAACAAGGTTGCAATCAAACTGAACAAGTTAAATAAATTGGACTGATGTCGGTATTCTGTGGCTGAAATTGAAATATTATCCAAATTTGTGGTTGCATGAGTGAGAATAAAGCACAGGATAAAACCACCTGAACTCAGTTTGCCAACCTTCTGATTGGCAAAATTTAATCAGCTGTTAGGCTGACACGAATCTCACATCAAAGCAAGGTAGTACCAAACTGACAAGAGTAAAATAAAGACTGATCTTTTAAAGAATAAATAATGTGTTTATGAAAATGCAGATTTCTTTATATTGATTTTTAAGATGACACATTACGAGGTTATGGGAGATTATTGCCCTTTACTGCCTTTAATTGCCTCTACACAACAGATTAAAACCGTAACATTTTGACTTTTCATATATAAGTAGTAATAATTTGACGCTTATATTATCTGTATGTGAGAACTGAACTGTACCTGCAATAGCTTGAGGAGATCCAGGAGTAGATGGAGCTGAGGAGAAATTATTACTGTTGTGGTCCGACGGGTAAATCTGAAAGAAATGATCAAAACAACCCAACATTATGGAAAACCTGAAGAATACATTAACATCGATTTTCAGTGCAATTTAGTCAAACAGTATGGTTCACACTAGTGCTGGGCAATATGGCAGAAAAAGGCAGCGCAATATATTTTTCTACATGATACAATGTTTTCTATATAATAATTCAATATTTATCACAATATTGATCTCAAATCAGTCATATGTCGTGTCATAAAACGTACCTACTAGTAGAGTGACAGCAAATTAAATAAGAAATAATTAAGTTGACAATTATTAATCAATAATTATTTAAATAGAACAATTAAACCTTGTTGGGCAGATGTCCAAAAAATGGACTTGAGAATTGCTTGAACAGTTTCAAATTATGTATCCACAGATATATAAAACACAACGCATGACATTTTTCAGTATACAACAATTATTAGGTCCTTAAATTTCACCGTTTTGTCCTCACTGGGATGTGTCTTCAGCATATTTTACAACTGACATTCATCTGTTTTGGATCAGACCATGAACAACCAAAACAATGCTGAACCACTGACGGAACATTTGTTTTGTTAGTTGAATTTGCACTTATTTGTTCTGTTCTTTCTTCACACAAATCGTCCAATATCACAGATTTTCACTTTGCCAGAGGAAATAAAGCTCTTGGGAAAATGACTGCAATCGTTTTAATGCCCAGCACCAATTCAAAAAACCAACAACAAAAACAGAAAAGAACTCACTGAGGCAAGAGCCTTCCCAATTTCATCTCCTGAACTGCCAGCTGTGGTGCCTCGGTTGGCTGCAGAGACGATATAAATAATGTGTGTCAGATGACCCGTTAATTTGTTTTTGGGAGAGAAAAAAACAAATCAAATGACCATGGGAGTTAAATCTGACAGACGCTACCAAGATACTTGTGTGATAAGTTCATTTTAATTGTTCCTTACCCATGATGCCTTCTCCGTTGATGGTGGGTGTGTGGTTGTAGGTGGTGGGGGCCGAGTGGAAGCCGTTGACTTCGCTGCCGTGCAGAGGATAGTTCTGTGGGGACAGAGGCAGGGGTTGACGCTTCTGGAGAAGGGATACAAGTAGCTTCATAAGGCACAAACACCCCTCACAGAAAAATAAACCAATGTGGCAAATGCATTTAGCTTCGTGACAATTGTTCAACCTTATGTAGTATCAAAATGTTAACAGATAATTTAATTCATGCATCTCAGATGATATGTAGTTTTATTGCTCTGAATTAAAAGTTATTCCTTCAAGTTCACCTCATAATTTCCTTACAAGCAACATTAGAAGACATGAACCGTTATATAAAAAAAATTTTAGCAGAAAGGCTAGAACGAGATTGAGGCCTTTTACTCACCATCCTGTCCTGTGGGTTAATTGCAGAGAAGGAGCCTGGCTGTCCGATGTGAGGAGAGTTACCCAGCATGGCAGAGTAGCCAGAAGACGACCAGGGGTCTTCTGAGAAAAGCGGAGACACGAAAATATGAAAATACCTTCACAAACAAGATTACAGAACAAAATAATGCCAAGTAATATTATGTGAAAGGTTACCTTGCATATAGAAAGAGCCAGGGTAGACAGCTCCAGGCTTAGCACCAGGATACCCTCCATTGTCTCTGGCATACTCATCACCAGATGTGGAGGCATACACCTGAACAAACAAAGACAGTGAGCAGTTACTGTCAGACTTCTTAAATAGCTACTACATACTTGAACATGGATATTTATGATTCTGTATTTTTGTTTTTAAGAAGATAGTGTTTTCCTATGTAGCCTTGAGCATCTTGAGAGATGAAGTAATAACGGTATCAATCCACCCTATCCTTTCTTTTGAAAACAATTTAATTACACTAGCTGTAAGTGGCCACAAGATGGCAAGAGGGAGTCTGCCGGCGGTGGAGGCAGGCCGGCTCCTCGCCCGTGGAGAAGAACACAGCGGCCATGCCATGCTGGGCACAGCGACGGCTTGAATCCCAGTGCACAGTGAGCACTTCCTCTAGCTCCCAGGACCCCAGTGACATCGCACTGCCTGGCCTGCAGCCCCTCCCTATAACACACTCAGTATCCACTCGCACACATACCATGCATTCAAGTGAGCCAACACACACACACACGAACACACACACACACACACACACTCCACTAGCAATACCCTCAAACTAGCACCATCACATTCTATGTGGCATCAACAGAGGATTGGATTACAGAAAACATGAAAATGGACATTTCACATTAGCACCTTAAAGAGTCCAACCACACAGCCTTTCTACATATCGCTAACAAATATGGATGCTGGGCCTTAAGTGACACACATCTCTGCACTCCACAGCCACAGACTGAAGACGGACATGAGAAGCCCTCAGTTTCCCGACACCACTCAGTCCGTCTTTTCCTCTCCTCCTCTGTAGTAACATGGCAGATAGAGGAAGAGAGGAAGAGAGAAAGAGAATGGAGGCTATGCTGCAAAGAATGCTAATCCAGAGAAGGGATTTTTTCTGTAATTTGATTTAACAGGGAGAAGTGGAAAGGGAATGGAGAGATGCACTTCTAATTACAGAGCCATCTGCCTGTTCCTGGACCACATCCAACTCCACAGGCAGCTGGGCTGAGGAGAGGGAGCGAAGAGAGGGAGAGAGATGGGGGCTGGGATCCAGTCAGCGAGAGAGAGAGAAAGAGAGGGAAAGAGAGAGAGGGAGAGAGAGATTGCAGTGGGTAGGGGGTGGTAAAGGGGCAAGGGGGAGGATTGAGGGGAAAAAAATGAAGGCCCTGATGATTTATGAAATGGGTAGAGAGATAAGGGGTGTTGAGGGGGGACAGGAGAAGGTAATCTAAATGACTTAAACAAAGCTTGATATGGCCAGGGGAGTGTGAAGGAAACAGGGGATTTAAAATGATCACGGTTAATTCAGGGGAAAACATGACGGAGATGGCTTCATTTAACAATAGGCTTTGAGTTGTTCTTTCACGGGGAACAATGTCGAGTGAATCCTGCTGCTCTAGATGGGAACAGAGAACTACACAATGACTGGTGCTGCTGGATAATTGTATTCTCAGGAAGAAAGGAGATTTCTAGGGTAAAATCCTCAACTAATAGGGGTTTAATGTAATTCAGGTTATGACCGTGTAAAGGTCTCTACGCTAGAAAAACATGGATTGTGGCAAGGGGCGGGGAGTAGATGAAGATTAACATCAAACTAACCTCAAACCGCTTTATTCAACCACGTGGGTTTTGTGATTAATCTACTGGACAACTAGGGGGCAGAAGAGAAGTTCCTCCATGTTGTTTGATTGTTGCAGGTGAAAGGGGGTGAAGGTTCACGGGAGTTAGGGCAAGGATCTTCTGTACAGGTACTGGAGGGTTACAGAAGTCAGGGAGCTTGAGGGGAAATGGACTTCACCATGCAGCTATTATTTGTCCACTTACTGATTTACAGCAACATGATTTAAGTAACAAAAGTAGATAAAGAAAAAAAAAAGAAGAGTATGTTGACGGGGTGGTGAAGAGAAGCAGGAAGGGGGGGAGTGTGGGAGGGAGGAAAGACCACAGGATCATCATCGGCAGTCATTAATCTGGGCTCAGACACGGGGCTAAGAGGCCTCGCAAGCACCGCGCCTCACAACTGGGTCACTCACAGGGGGAGGCCCACCCAGGCCATCATGTGGTGAAGCGTAGGCGGAGGGCTGGGTGAAGTGGGGGAGGGGGCTTCACACACAGACATCTCAACATTCGCACCAAAACCATGCGGCCATCGTTCACACTGCGGGAATGATTGTGGTTCAGACAGTGAAAAAAGAGGGGGCCTCAGCCAGACAGTGCATTCACACTCAATCTCTGTGATGTGTGAATGCTCTGTGTATACACGCTGAAGGTTCAGCAGCCACTTCAACATGACAACACCCACAGGTGGAGGACAGCGCTGATATCATTTAAAGATAATCAAAAAACTGATTTCTTCAATGAACAAGGGATCAAGAAATGACCTAAGCAGCAAGTTCACCAGGTCCAACTCTGATCCGCCTGCATACTGACTATTAGTCGTCAATCTGATATGAACTCAAATAATCTATGCAGACGGCTACAGTAGTTGCATCTGTTACAACTTTATCTCAAACCAAGATAGAGTCAGAACGCAACGCTTGACTTAATTTAATGCCAGATTACGCATCCATGGATCCGTGATTTGGACCCAGTCAGCCATATAAATCCTTTGAATTTACTTCATCCATGCATTGAAAAAACATCAGCATAAGTCATGAGTCAATTTTCATTTAACTTTTGTTATCTATCTGTGCAACATTTACTAACATGATGAAATCATGGGGCAAAGACAGGGCATATGTGGAGGTATTTGACCCAGGAAACCTTCCATTTTCTTTAACTTTCCACAAGCACACCCAATATTTCAGTCTATCTATCAGCTGCCTGTGAGGAGATGCAAAGGGTCCATCCCCAGTTTATCTTTTAGGTCACTCTTGTCACTGGGTTACAAAAAATGTTTGTGTAATGACAGTATTTCATACTGATGATACAGTGGCAGCTCAAGCAGCCAGACTGGGCTCTAATAGCGACAGTAACACACAGTCAACTCAACTACCCAGTAGGGTCCTTCTCAGTTGAGATATCATGTTTGCTATCTTACAAAGCCATGCATCTGTTGGTTCAGGACCATCAAGAACTTTCATGTATCTGCAGAGGAAAATATTAAGAGGAGTTGGTGTTGCGGGGAAAATGCTTTGTGGTATTCAAATTGAACAAATGGCCTCTGAATCATCTATGATCTACAGTAGCTGAAACTGTATGAAGAACTGGCTAGCAATCAGCACACAGGACTCAAATTTAGCCAAAGGAAATAATCTATAAATGGAAATGATGTGGGCAACTGCAGCCTGATCCAATGCTTTGTCAAGTCACTTTAAGCTAACAGTGAGATTCATTCAGTATATACAGTATGCCAACATGTAATAGTGACCTGTGTTTCCAGCTATGTGTGGTTGCAATCATCGACACACATCAGCTGCTAGGAATTCTGGGCCCATTGACAAAATGTGACACTTGGTACAGTAAATCAAAGCACTATAGGATACTTCAGATTGCTTGGACCTAGGACTGGGGTTTGTAGTACTCTGTTGAATCCAGTATCAAAGCCGCTTCACAAACTGAAATCCAACTATGATTTTAACAATTTTAAGGAACAAAGTATACAAATAACCTAATATTTCGGAACTAAAACTCCAAGACTGATATTCATAGTGAAACTTTGGCCAGACTGATAACATATTTGCTATTTAGCTAAACAACTTCTGAAAAAGGGAGAAGAGAGAGAGATTCAATAAGAGATCGGTAAGACTCTGGGCTTAACAAATGCAGGTATCTTATTACCAACTTTGAACTGAATCCAAAATTGAACCAGCCACCAGAAACAACCCTACTTGGACCCCTCATGCATTGGCTGCCCGAAACCTATGTACCTTCATTACCCAAATCCTGGACCTCTGTGTTCTTACAAAACGCATAATTCAAATCAGGCCAATGAAGAAGGTAAGTTTCCAAACTTGACAAAGTACCTCAAAATCCTATAAAAATGCTCGTCTACATGACAACCAGACCCTGAACACCACTTGAAACCACTTGAGTGTAGTGTGTAGAGACAACCACAGTGATGATGTTTATTGGGGCCTGAGTTGCCTGACTGTCAGCTCACTGAGAGTCTGACTGAGCGGAGGGTCTTTACCCCTGTCTGTCACAGAACTGCTCAAGCAAAGTAGGGAAAGCAGTGTGTATGTGTTTCTGGGTGTGTGTCTATGTGTAGCAAGTGTGTGTGTGTGTGTGTGTAGAGAGAGGGGATGGGGGGGGGGGACTGGCTGCGAGCTGTGAAGGTGAGCAGAAATAAGCTCTCACCGAGGACGGCAGGCCAGGGGGTTTCCGAATCTTCTTTGGCTGGGTGTCTACATACAGGCAGAGACACAGAGAAAAGGTGAGAGACAACACAAATAAGGACTTAGCAAAGACACATTTGCCAGTGTTCATGTCGGTTCAGGTGCAGTTTCTTCGTGTGCTCTAATTCCAACTGCAGAACAGAAAACAGACAACACTGAACACACTGCAGTGTGCATGTGTGCTAGTGTGTATGTACATGTCTGTCAGTGTCAATGAATGTTGCTGTGCATTCATCTGTATATGGCTTTGCCAAACAATAACAAAAATCCCAAACAAACACAATTGTCGATTATTCAGTGAGTTAGCATAAAAAAAAAAAATCTATTTTGATAATCAATTAATTGTTTAAGTCAATTCTTAAGCAAAAATGCCAAAGATTTACTCCTTCCAGCCTCTCAAATGTCTATACTTTCTGGTGTTCTTAGCCATCAAAATAAACATTTTTGGATTTTGGACCATTGGTCAGACAAAACAAGCAATTTGGACAATTTGAAGACATCACCTTAGGCTCTGGGAAATTGTGAAGAACATTTTTCACTATTTTCTGTTAGAGATCAAACAATTAATGAATTAATCAAAAAGATAATCGACTGCCCCACAACGTGGGTTATCTCACCTATGCCTCCATCAGGCGGCCTTCTCCTGGGGTTGTTGGGGTATGAAGGGTAAAACTGGGAGCCAGACTTCAAGCCAGAGGGGGACATGGCATCTGGGCTGGGCATCGCTATGTCGCTAGGAAGAAAACCCGGCTAGGAGAAGAGAAGATGGAGAAACAAGGTTTTAGTAATAATACTAACAGGGGCGTGGGAGAACACAAACAGCTTCTCTTCTAGGAAATGAAGTTAATTCAAAGTGTTTAACATGAAAAGAGAAGTGAGAAAACAACGCTTCCTTTAGGCTGACACATTACATGAATTTAGCTCTCACACACATAACCTTGTGGGGAGATGCAAGGAGTAAGCTTAATGACAACATACCTGGCTTCCAAAGGGAGGGTATGGTGGCCTCTCATTTTTACCTAAAAGGTAAAAGTGAAGATTGTTTAAACGTTAATGCGAGTGAAACCATGAGATGTATACACACATTAAGAGGAAATGGCGTGTGCTGAAACAAATGAAAAGTAGGTTTTCTAAAGTACAAAAAGTCCAGAGATGCCCTCCCCTTTTTTCAGTACGCTCAGCTGCATAAAGCCGCCTGCCAGACAAAACCCTAGGGAAGGTTTCTGCTTCAGTGCCCTAACATCCCCAACACCCAACGAATGAACACAGGCACACACACACATGCACATACATGCATGTAGACACATACACATTCTGCCACCCAGAAAACAATTGGTCATAAAGTATGCACAACAGTCGAATCGGCTATTATCAACATGATTATTTTAAAAGTGTGACATGGCAACATTTCCTCTGGCACTGAGAATTAAATGTATACACTCATTCCGCTAAAGTGCTAAAAATTTTCATCAAGACTTTTTTTTTTTAACCACATAAGAGTCACTTGTTAACAATTACTTAAAGAAAACCAAAAAAAAACATACCTGCAACCCCTGAACTGATGAACGGAGAGGACAAGCCTTCGTGCTCACTGTAGTGGGATCCTTCCGCATAGCCCTGTAGGAACAACAGTGCACACAAAACTACATGAGTAACCTTTAAAAAAAGTACATAAAAACATAGACTCTACCATTGGACAAGCAAACTAACACTCCCACAGACCTAAATGACAACCACTCTTTAAGGCCATCCCCATCTTGTTAGCACACCTATATGGCTTAGTGGTTACCCCTCCCTCTGCTTTTCTGTCTAACAGGATCCATGCCAAACAAATCTGCATCAGCTCGGGGGATTCAAACCGACTTTCTTAATTATCAACTTGTGGTAATCAAAGTCTGCTGCATCTATTTCACCCCCTGTTCCTTGTATTTACACAGAGTTGTGCCAAGACAGTTACAGCGGATGTGAAGCTGCAATTACCGGTGGGCTTCCACAGAGGTTCTGGGCTACCAGAGAGCTTGCCAATGCAGGATCCTGAGCCAAGGTTATTAGGTAGAAAGTAAAACTACCACTTCAAATCAAATACGGCACACAGCATGAAAAAGTACTAAGCTGTTGTGGTGGTAGGGGGGAGAGGGGGTGTGTGTGTTTATCTATGGCAGAGTGATTAACTGAACATGTGTGAGTGTGTGACAATATCATGGCATCTGGTGTTAATGCTTAGATCTCCAAACTTAAAATCGTGTGCGACTTAAGAGTGCGAGTCTGTGTGTGTATTTAGATCTTACCCGTCCTTGGCTGAAAGAGGGGCTGTTCTGTTCTGCCGAGCCCCAAGACCCAGAGCCGCTGCGCTCATCTAGTGCTGTAAAAAGACATATTGTTAAGACTGACAGGTAGGGAGATCAGCAAGTTAGTCTGAAGTACAGATGAAAGAATCAAAATGCAGGTTGGACTAATGCTGTGAACTTTGTTAGCAATCCCCAAATGAGAGTATATAATTATTATCCAATGTGTCACTCCAGATATGTAGAAGTGCCCTGATGTTGGAGTCATATCAAGGGAACCTGTCACTACGTCCTACTCTAAACATTCAATGTCCTTAAGTGGCCACAATGGGCGGCTTGCACAAGCCAAGAGAGAGCATCACTATTGATCAAAGACGCTGCTGTCGCATTCAAGATGCAATGCAATGTTACACCATTACTGAGAAGAAAAAAAAAAAAACATAGGAAATGCTGCTCAGTGTACCCATTAGTGTTTATTACGGTCACTGAGTAGCAGAAAATTAACCATTCACATCCCTAATGTAATCCAAGAGGATAAAATGTCATCTAAACCGCATTTAAATGCCACTCTGTCAATTTGACATATCCAAACACATAAAATAACACAAAACAAAATGTGTAGAGCCAAAACATGAACCACAATGTTTTAGGTAAAGAAAGAAACGATGTGTGGCACAAAGGAAAAACACAGCCAAAAGACTGGTGGAGCAGAAAACTCCAAAATACCCCCATCATCCCCTTCTCCCTGTCTTATGCACTAATGCTATCCAGGCTCTCTGGAGACACAAGCCTTAATTGCATGCTGATTTGCATAATTGTGCATATTAATGCGGTTTCCTTATGAATATTCATATTTCGTCTTTGATTTTTGCCTAATTAAAAAAATGTGTGTGAGAAAGCAAGAGAGAGAGAGCGAGCGATCGGGTGGAAGGAGAAAGCAAGGGGACGAGAGAGAGAGAGAGAGAGAAGGCAGAGTGAGAGGGGTCTGGGCGAGATCAGCAGCCTGGCTGACGAGTGAGAATGAGTGATGAGACTAACAGAGCGGTGCAAGCACCTACACACACTGCGACAGCCGTGATCTATGGAGCTGATGCCAGTGGCATGGAGAATCAGGCAAGCAGGGAGGAGAGGGGACCTCAAAAGATCAGCCTCGCTCACTGTCAGATCGGTCCTGCTGAAAGGCCACAGCAGCAATAAAACGCTGCACCACCGTCAACCATGTCCAATGGCACAGGACACTGGTGATGGGCTTGCTGCTAAATAAAGATGACAGATTTTGTATGAAGACACTTCAGCCAAAGCTTGGTGCCAGGAAAAGTAATATCAAATTAGCGAGATAAAAATCCACTTTAGAGGAGAGACACCAACAATGAGCTCTACTTCCAGCCTAGCAATGAATAGATGTGTTTTAACTCAAACACCTTCCTTTTTTCCACTTCAAGACACTCTAGTTTCATCCAAAGTATTTTCAAAACATACCACACACTTATAAACAAAAAGGTAACCCACAAAATTACACATCATCACTGTCAACAATAACCTGCACTGAGTAGGCCTACCAAGCCAGCAAGTAGAGTTAAGAGAGTAACTTCATAATCTTCACAGCCATTTTCAATACACCACTCATCCGCCTATGAAGCCTCCATTTGGCCAGCGGGGGTGCAGAGGATAGAGTGAAAGCACGGCTGTGCAGGAGAAGTCTGACAACATTGTTTCACACTTGCTGGAGTAATTAACTCGGAGGCAATTAAAACAAGGTGGAGAGCTGCTGAGGTGACACTGACGCTCAGCCAGCCTAGGAGAGCCCAACTATGCCAGAGGAGAGATCTTTCTATTGTTGTTAATCTCTTGTCACGTGTAATACTGAGCAGTAAATGACAGCCAGACCACAGACAACCAAAATGACATAAAATAATGAAAAATAAAGTTCTTAAAAATGACCCATCAAGCTTCACATGCTGTTAAAAAAAATTATCAATTGTGGCCACATGTTACACTGGCCACTACATTTGAGATGATAATATTTAGATCCTGGGTATGTTGCTCTACAAGCAAGTCTAATTGTAAAAACAAGATATGTACCATTCAAAGTAGGTCAGCGATGTACTACTACATCAATTATTTTGGCCAGTAAAAATATTTTTAGTACTTTGTTTTAAACCAACTCTTCGCCTGTGACCTAAAAAACTAGCTCTGAACACTTTTAAGGAGTCTGCATTCTCAATGAAATTTACAGGACAAAACACAGATCTGCCCAGTCTGGGCTTTATTTCATCCTTATTTCATCACTCACTTCACTCTTAATATTTTTATTTCTCCAGTTGCCTAGTAGTGCTGCTGTCCAACACATACAAAAAAAAAAAAAATAAATAAATAAACAAAAGCTCTCACACCGCAGTTCTCAGCTACTGTAGATGGCTTTTAAATAGCTGCAACTGATTACCATAACATACAATAATCAAATGTGATACTTACATAGCAGTGCTAACACACGTCCTTATATACTTTGACAGCTTACAGTTTTCTGCGTTTACATCATATTGGTACAAGCAGAAAAGAAGCTTTCAATGGTTCGACAATTTTTCTTTAATCATGGATAACTATGAGTTAAACATGTTTACTGTCTGTACTGACATTTCAATAAAAATCTTGATGCCAATTGTGAGAAAAAAGGATGCTTTACCAAATTTAAATGGCAATGTCAATGTGCCCTCTCAGCATGCAGTTCATCCAAGATTATCTGAAGACCGCATCAGAGTATGTGAGCACTGTAGCTCATTCTAACAAATCTAATACCAAAATCTATGCCATCTTCATACAATGGACAATTAGACTAGAGCTACATAAGGCTCAAAGTGACGTAAGTGATGAACATTTGAACAGTCACTTGACATGATGACCAAACTGGGAATGTAAGATTAAGATTGAAAATACCCTGAATCATCTACTAATTAGACATGCTGTAAAGGACATGGGGTCGGCATGGAAACAACAGGTTTTCTGGACGTATATCACATCCATCCAGATTTTGGCATGGCTAGAGTGAATGTACTTCCAGTGAAAGTCACATGGCAAGACAAATACTGACTCACAACCAGAACCCAGAAAAATATTTATTTTCTGAGCCACAAAGCCTTCTCGCGGCTGCAGGCTCTGAAAACATCTAATTTATTTGAAGAAGGAAGCCACTCTCCTTTGAGATTCCCCTTTCTTTCTGAGGGCTTAGATTTTCCAACTGCAACCCACCGATGCACAGTGAAATACACGACACAATACTGCAGGCGTGTGCAGGTATACAACTGAGAGTGCAAAGGTCAAACACATAGCTAGTAAGCTAGCTACCAAGAGAGACCACATGTGTAAATTCACAATGTTGACTGTTGTGATCTAAGGGAAGCGAGCCTGTCGCGTCCTGTGTATTTGTGTGTGTGAAGGGGGTTGGAGACGTTGCCAGCAGCTGCAGAGGTGACAGAGGGGACGCCTGCCTGAAGGCTTGTGGGCTTGGCCAGCTCCCACCACACACCGTCACACTCTGACTCCCCTACTTCTCAAACATCCCACACTTCTTGCCAATCCTCTCCTCTTTCCTCCACTCTACCCGACACACACACACACACACTCTGGCCACTGAGGAAGGGAGAAGGACGCCTAATGCAATTAGCACCCCTCTGAGCACTTTTGTGTTGATGAATAGAGGTGGTCTGGTGGGCCACTAGGCTGCTCGCTGCCGTTCCCGCGCTGCTGGGTCCCTGAATATACAAGCCGCCTAAGTGACGTCATAGATGGACAACGCTCTTTAATAGTCATCATTTCTATAATAAATAGGTTTCCTGGCCCATAGCCATATCGTATCTTGGAATAATAAGCAATCTTTTGGACCGATTTTCAAAAGATGGTCTTGTCGACAAATGCAACCATTACATCTATAAAAAAAAAAAATCATGTACACCGAATCTTAAGCTTCCAGTTTTCTTACTCATACATATGAGTCTATGTGTCTGTATGAGTTTTTCTTGTATAGACAGACTGTATTCTGTGTACTATGTGCGCTATACCATGACACAGATCTACGAGAAACTCCTGGGCTGGAATTCGCAGATGTTAGCATTCTGACTCCCAAGTGCTATTAGAGGGTACCTGCAGATCTCCCAAAGTTAAATGGGACAGCTTGAAGTATCGCATTAAAATGGGTGTCAATGACCGAGGGCCACACTTTAGAACATGAGGAGGGGGGAAGGAATTAACTCCTCACTGCTTAGTAATTGCTTGCTGTAATAGAAACAAACAGAATCCTGCCTTCCACAGGCTGATCCCTCTATTCAACAAGCTCTCTCTTCCACTCCGGCCACTCACTGCATGCTGGGCCAGTTTAAGAGGCTGCGAGCTGGGGGTGAGGGACATTGTCTCAGACTCAAGCCATTTCCTGCAGATCAGTGGGGGTAAGAGCCCTGTGCCGTGTTGGGGGAGGAGTGTTTTACACTTCAGGGTGGGGGAGTCGTTTCAAGTCCATAAGCCCCTCTTTTTGCCTTTGTTCCTCAGTGGCCAAGTTCTCACTCTGGGGAACACTGGGGAGTGTGACTCGATTTCACACGCCAGGTTGGCAGGGTGACAGAGGAACGAGAGTAACACGACTTACTAATAACATTCAGGAAGAGAGAAAAGCTCACTCAGGTGCTTGAGGGGTTAACTGCAGCTACTCTGCTCTTTAAAATAGTTTAACTAAGACTATCTAAAGAAATGGGAAAACATGATCAGACAGATGTTAAAATAAAATTCATGTAGACATATTAATAAATCTGCTCAGTTTCAATTCTTCATGAAAAGAATATACAGAGTCTGGTAAGATTTAAGCTACATTTTCTCAAAGAAGTGTCAATGCTACATTTAAGACAGGTAAAGGGCTGAAGTCTAAATGGATCATTTTTCTATACAGATAAGAATCAAGGGACGACCACATAAACAGGCACAGAGCAAGCTGAGGCACGTCATTAGATGGGAATTCCTTCGAAAATTATTTACATTACTCAATTACAAATAGTAGAATAAACAAATACAAGCACAACCAATTTCCTACATTTTTTCTTTCCAATGAAATCCGTTATCAGTAAATTCTATCGATTAACTTGTTACTGGAAAATATGTGTAGCTGTTTTTCAAATGCAATTTTGTAAAGCTTTGAGCACCACAAATAAAATTCACCTCATTGTACTTACTGAGGTGGTTGCAGAGATCTCAAAACGAGGGCAAATAAAAACTGAAACTGCATGCTACATACCACGAGGGTTACGTGGGAAAATACTTTTTTGTGATGAGGGTGAGCTGCTATTAGCTTATCAGCAGTAAATTGTGAAGACATATTGATTTGTACTCCATTTTTGCATTTAATGTGACTGCTAAAGACCATAAATTTAACATTAAATTAGGATATTGTTGCTATGGCAAACCTTACATTCGCAGCAGTAAAACAAGGGGAAACAAATATGTTTATTTCAACAAAATGAAGCAAAAATGGAGACCAACATTAGCAGTGACAGTGCTTTGAAATTGAGTGTAGGTTTCCATATCAAGCTTAAAAGCTTACCTGATCCACCAAACTGACTGCTGGCGAGTGTCATTGTCCTGTTCTTCCCATTGGCTACTGGAGGCGCGAACATCTACAAGACAAAAGAGGAAACATACCGTAACTAACTAAGTAAAGGATGGCACACTTCACACATCCTATTTCCACTAATAAATGAAATCACATACACGTGTCATTCAGTTGTGTGTTTTTCTTTCCTTACAGGCATTTCAGTTTGAGAGATATAAACTAAAAAAAATATAAAAGTTAAAAACATGCGATTCCACCATTGATAAGACAACTTCCAGCATAACAGTAAACAAAAGATGGTAAAAACTAACAAGTTAGAAGGTCTTTATTTGCAAAATACCACATTTCAAAAATAAGTAATATCTCTATTTTATATAAAAAAATACAAAAAGGTATGGTTTCCCCAAAACAAATATACAGCATTAGACATCAGACATATCTTCATATAAAACCTGCAGTATCAACTTTAACTCTCGAAACACTCTGATGAGGCCAGGGGTTTTGTTACCAAGCCGCTGGGGCTTTACCATGAGGCTATGGTGTGGTCGAAATATCTGCTATGTGGCATCTTTCAGAGACGTGACCAAACTCTACTGTACAAACCTTTTTGGAACTAGGACACAATAACACAATCTGCCATGACCACATATGATCTCTCTCTTTTCGTCCTTTTTTTTTGTTTTTTGTTAACAGGGTAGGTCTACGCAGTCCAACAACCGTTTTGGACACCGTCTTTGTTTCCGTTACATTTGGTCGTAGATATTTCAAAACATTCTTAGTTTTGCTTTATTCCGCGTCCAATCTAGCATGCATTTCTGTGACTAGCCAGCAAATAAACAAAGAGACGGAAATGTGTTTATATATTGTTCGACAGTTTTTCACCCAATTATCAATGTCATATTTAGACGGAACATCTGCTGATACAAATTGGCAGCTGATCAATCTGAGCTTTTCTAACACAAACCCAACTGTCTAATGAGAACCTCCCACAAACCCCCTTCACAACAGGGAGTGTTTTTCTTTCATGGGGTAAGGTTTCCTTTAAATACCGATGGTGTGGCAGAGAATAGGACGACATTAACGCAGCTGACTGAATCGTGCAAATCATTATAGTGGAGCTCCACCAACAATATTCATGCACAACAACGCCGTAACAAAAAAAATAAATAAAAATCACAAAAAAATAAAGCTAGTCCTGTTGTTCCCCAAATGTCAATGGCTCTTGCAATGATATAAACACTTGAGAATTAATCACCTGTACTTTGTCAAAAGAAATCTCATGGGACATTAAGTCTGCTGACAAATATTCATTAGGAGTCGCAGTTTGGAATTACCTGTTGTGCCACATATATAATAATTATCCAGAGCTGGCAATTTAGCCTTACCAGCTATTCAATTTATTTAGGAGAAAAAACTAACACAGCTCCATTGGGCCTATGAGATGTTTATGTCAGCGTAAAGCTCAACAAAGGCTTCTCAACAAATGAAACGCAGGTAAATAAAAGCTGAACAGGATACCTCTATCCACTTTGTAGATAATGTCTGGAGGATACCTCTGTGAAAAAATGTCTTCCTAAAGACTGAAAATATGACAAAAAGAAATGCAGAAGCTGTCTGCTCAACCCAGTTTGTATATAAGAACATTTCCCCCTCAGATTCTGTTAACAAGATGAACGGGGGTGAAATTATTTCCACAGTTTCCTGCAGTCGTTCCTGATTCACTATTTACATTTTACAGTGGAAACCAGTTCATTGTAGTAAGGATCCACTTCCTTGTTGCTGTATCTCTGCATCATCTACATAATTGAATAACCTATATTTGAAACCTGAATTCATTTTCACCAGTCACCCTGAGGTATAGCAGTATTTTACTTGCAATGCTTTGATGTAAATCAGCTCTACCTCTGCATGCCAAGAATGAAGGATGGAAATATCTTGAGCTGACACAACCTATTGTTAAAAAAAAAAAAAAAAAAAATTCCAAAATTTCTGTTGTAGATTTTGAGAAATTAAGCTTCCCACTGATTTTCTTTCCTCGCCCCTTTTCCCACTTCTCTCATTCAGACCTCCAGCTCTCCTCTGCCCATACCCAGACCTGTATCGCACTCTCTTTAGCTCTTCCTCCCAATGCCACCCAGAACCACCCAGACTGCTCTCCCACTCTCTTACCGCACTGAAATCCAGGAGGTCGTTGAGTTCCTTGTCAGTTCCCACTGCAGCCATTCTTTGCTGCTGTTCGTTCATACCCTTCAGTCTCTAATAAACCCTATGAGAGAAATTTGCAGATACAGGATTTTAATGGCACTAGCAAGCACAAAGAGAAGTTACATGTAGCTCTTAAAAAACAGAGGATGATGGTAATGAATGATTCAAACTACTCTACCTTTGCTATATCACAACCCTAAGAGATGATTCATATTGGCAAGTTGTTAAGTTTCCCATAAGATACCAATGCAGAACCATTGTCAGCATTTTTCTTAAAAAAAAAAATTTTAAAAATCCAACAACTTTCTTGTCTTGTCTGTAATTTTCAATATAATATCAGAAATATACATCCAAGTGAGAGGCATCTGAGAAGTTACAATATGAAAATCAATGATCGTCTATTGGGTCTCAGCTGGCCAAAACATAGAGCTCAAATTACTACCTCACTGTAATACGGACCGAAGAGGGAAAACAAACAACATTAGGCTACTTAACACTATACACTTTAGCCGGGTCTACTTAAAAATGCTAATTTCTGCCAGACACTGCCTTCCCATCCAAACAGCAGAAGAGACACTGCCATGAAATGATGAATACCCTGCCCTTAGTCAAATCACTACCAAGTAATGACTTAAAAAATTGCCTTTCATTTTACGCAACCCTGGCAAATAACACAACCATATGTCGATCATTGCTACATAAAAGAGAATGTAATACATTTACAATTACAGACATAATTGGGACTATTGTTAGCCCAAGGAAATAGGGGTGAAAGGCAGAGCTAATGACTGTATGCAAACACGTCATTACAAAATTACCATATGTCAACTCAGAAAGAACCTTGTCAAATGACACAGTGAGCATGAATACTGGATTTACCCTATGTTTTGCATTCCAACGCAAGCCCGAGGCCGCTCTCTGATGCTGAGCGGTGGTTCTGCAAGCCTCACAGGGAACTAGTGGTAAGAGGAGCGAGTGGAGGAATAGAGGCACTTGGACACCAACAGGTGGTGTGCTTTTACAGCCTCTTTTGTAGTACAAAATTGATGCAATCCACAAAAAAACAATAAACAAAAGATGGATGTTTTAGAGGAAATGCAAGTTGTAAAATGTAAACAAGGGGAACTCTGACGATTTACATTTATGTCAGGAAATAAAAATGTAAAATTAGGAACCACTTGAAAGCAAAACAAACAAAAGTATTAAATGTAATAAATTATTTTCTACATGTATGAAAATAACTCGGTCACTTCAGGGGAGACAAACAGTGCAGTCCAAGTCTAGCGAACTCAGGCGAGCAGAACTAATGTAACCTTGAGACAAGGAAAGGAAGTGAACACACACACACACAACACATCGCCCCGAGTGAAAATAGGCCTGGAACATGGCTGTCATTGCTTTTCCAAAACTTTTGTATAAGATGGCCAATCAAGGACAAAACAGGTCATACACGCCACTAAAGTAAACATAACATTTGCAAATATTATTTAACCACCGAGTTAAATGGAGTACAGCACATGGAGGGGCTTAATGTAACAAAATGGCATCTTCAGCTACTGCTGGATCAATATTTGAAGCAAGCAGATTAGGGGTCTTTGTCACCCCACACAAGGCAGACCATTCTCCACAAAAGAGCCTGCCCTTCCAGTGAAACAAACCACTGAGCTAAACAGATGCTTTACACCAAAAACATAATGTTTAATATGAATTCATAACAGCAAACACGTCTTAAATGTATGTATCTGCCTCAGTTTCTGACCATGGCTTTCAAACATAATAATGGGCCAAATTAAGTTCCTTCTACCTGTCTAACAAACAGGTAATTACTTGAGGATAACTGTTGTTGAGAGTGATTTTTTTAATTTAAAAAGCACAATTAAGTGCGCATAGGTTGTGCATGTTTTTGCTGTCATGTGGAAATAAAAGCAAAGTAACTATAACATGTGTTTATGTCAATGCTATTACTACGGGAACAACAAGGGCAGCCGTGCTGAACAGAAAGGCAAATTCAACTGTTGATTCAAACACTGCCCCGAAGAAACGTATGTAAATGTCTTGTGCCCGAGACGTGTTATTATAAATAATAACAATGACAGTTAACATGTAGGGCACCACAGGACGTAGGCTGTACATTATTTGATCGTCTCCGCTAGGCCACGTCCAGGGCCGAGCCACTGCTGACAACTAACCCATTGACCATTTATTTTGAACTATGTTGACATCATCCTGAAGACCAGCAAAACCATAATCTCCAGTTGTGGTCTTCCTAGCGAAAACAAGCGATGTGTTAAAACAAGTGCAACGGCCGTAATCCTGGAGAATAAGAGCAATGCTCCAAACTTCATGCAACAAATACGGGGCTCTTTCTTTCACATATTAGGGTTCAAGTCGTGCATTATGAGGGAGTTCAGTGGAGGAGACGGTGGGGGTGGGAGCATGAGGAATTTCCTGCCAAATGTGCAATAAAATAAAGTCTAGCTGGTGGCCAGACACGTCCATAAAGGAATGTTTAAAGGGCTACAAAGGGGTTTTATGGAAAGTTTGTTTCGGGCTTGTATGGAAAATGCATCTAGGCCCACGGCACAAAGTTTAGCTAAAATGCTCAGCCAACATTACACAACGTAAAGATTTCATATTTCCACATACTAGCTAGAGCTAGTGGCGGAGACACACCGTGAAAAACAAAATGAGGCTCGTTAGGCAGGACTAACATTTAACGTTAGTCGAGTCTTTTTGCAGAACAAAGGAGTAATTTCCTCCTCTCCGTGGTCGATGCGGAGACCATCACACACTTGGCTCGCCACCTCAAACCAGACAAAAACTTACATCCCCCGCTTTAACCACACATTCCCAAAAACTTTTCGAAAATTGCAGGCGTCAAAAAGGTGTCAGTGAAACCCATCGAATTCATGCAACTTCCCCCGAAACATGAAGTGAAAGAAGGTGTTTTTACCTCTCCTCTCCAAGTGTCTGATATCCAACAGTAAAAAGAAAAGCGGAGACTCGCAAGGGGAAAAACATAAAACTTCAAGAGAATTTCGACCTCAGTGCATGAAACGCATTGGAGCACCGTAGATGTCTTCCTTTTGTCCCGGTAAGCCTGTTTTTCACACAGCGCCCACGTGTTTGCTTCAATGTAACAAGTCTGTGTGCAAACAAATCTATTATAGTAACTAATCTCGCGTCTTCCTTTTTTGTTGTTACAACTGAGATGATTTCATTCTTCTCGTAGACATCTTCACCACCTCCGTCCACATTGTCAGACGCAACACCGTATCCCTCCGCACAAAAGTGAGGGCCTCAATGCCAGCGGTGTCCGATTTCAAACGCCTTTGAGAGACGGGGTATTTTTACACAGGAAAAAAATACAGCTTTAACGTCTTCCGATGGCCAAAACGACGGAAATGTCTAATTCCGAAGCTCAGTGTTGTGTGCCGTACCTGCAAGCCTCAAAATGCAGGAGCGCTGCGAGCACTAGGTCGTCCAGCGGAAGGCTATCGTAAGAAAGTTACCTGCGATTACACAGCAGCAGCTTGACGAGATGGCACGATAAATGCGAAAGAGCTCAGCCAATGGGGAAGCGTGTGCGCTTGATTGGCAGCAACGGCGGCCATCCAACGGCTGGAAACCCAACTTGCGCCCGCCTTCTTCTTGACGCTCACTTTCCCTGTGTGCTCAGGGAGGCTGGCTGAGGGGGGCTCCAACATGCCCGCTGACATCATTTTATTACTCTGGTTGGTGGGTCCTCTTTTCTCTTTATTTCCCAAAAAAATAATAGCCTACCTTCAACCCACGGTGGTAATTTCATTTCATTACAATAACAACAGCAACAAATAAACTAAATTATAATTTCAATTGTTACTGTAAAATTTTGTTTCAACACTCACATGATGCTACATGTAAAACTAGCTTAATTACTAGTACTTATTGCTATTTTTTCTATATCAATACAACTATGAGCTGAATGTTTTTCTTTAAACTACATAATACCGATTTCATGATGTATGGGTTGTTATAAGAGGAACTATTCAGACTGGTCTGATGTATTTATTAACCTAGCACTAAAATGAACATTGTCCAAACATTGTCTGGTTCTAAAATAATATTGTGTCCAGCAGACTATACTTTAAAATGATCAACCGCAACATTGTTTCCACTAGGGCTGCAACAAACAATTGTTTCTATTACTGATTAATCTGCTGCTTATTTTCTCTAATAATCAATTAACTGTTTTGTCTACAAAATGTCTGTAAAATATTAGAAAATAGTTTAAAAATGCCCATTATAATTTACCAGAGCCCAAGGGAATGTGTTCAAATTGCTTGTTTTATCTGACCTGCAGTCCAAACCCCAAAATATTCAGTTCACATTATGACAAATAAAAGCATCAAATCCTCACAATACAGAAGCTGGAACCAGCAAATATTTGGCATTTTTGCTTGAAAACTGCCTGAAACAATTAATAGGTTGCAGATGCATTTTCTGTCAGTCAACTAATAGATTACTGGAATCATCGTTTCTGCTCGAATCTTTACGTAGCCAGTCTTTTTGTGAATGAGCTGATAAACATAAGACCAACACAGCCCTAGTAACTGCCTGCTCCAGAGCAGAGTGGAGAGGAAGGAGAGCAGAGAGTATAGCATCACAGAGTAGGGGGGGGGGGATAGTTCAGAGAAAACTGTTCAAACAGGGAGGGCACACCGGATGATCAACGCTTTTACAGGAGAACAAGACTAATAGTTAGATATATGACATTAACTGCAGTTCAGTGACCAAGCTGACAATGAACTACTTACAATGGAATAAGATTAGATGACCCTGATATGTAACTAATGTGTTTCCTGCCTTTATTCAATATGCACACAACATCCCTCCCACAAAAAAAAAAAACAATAACTGCTTTTTTTTTTCTTTTCTTTTTTTTTTTAAATGTATGTAGGTGTTAGACAGCTGTTGTTTTTAACCTGAGGGCAATCCTTGTCAAAGAAGAGGGAAGTTAAGATAACCCTTCTTTGTTTTCGGTCTACAACCTCCAAAATGCCAAAATGGTCATGTTATATAGACATACATTCCAGACATAATATTTTAGAAAGAGCAAAAACCACAGAAACTTTAAGATACAGAAAGATTTCGTCAACAAAGCACACAGTTATCACTATCGACCACTACAAAGGCCACAGTGACTCAAGTGTCTTTTGAGTAACTATGTGGACAGGGTGCCCATGTCTTGGGTGTGAGCTGTATAACAAAATTAAGACATGGCAAATGCAAATTCTACATAGCTGCCCAGAGGTATTATACACCCTAATGCCTCAAACTGTCTATTTACACAGAGGTTACAAATGCATGGGAAGGGGGATTTGCTGTCAATAGGACATATAGGTAAATAATCCATTGGGTGTCCCCTGGGTAAAGGAAAAGCCTCGGCACAGAACATTAATTAGTCTCATGGACCATCTTAGGAATGTAATGGGGTTACTGCTCGGAACAAAGACACATATGGGCCATAAATACCTTCACGAACATACCATGCACACATTCACATTTGGTCACACATGCACATACGCAGATATGCATGCACAGGTACTCACACACGTTCACAAAAGAAGAAAGAACAGACAGCCGTAGCACCAGAAAATAATCACAGCTATCAGAGAAAGGGCATCTTGAGTTATTTATCTAACACCTATTTGGATTTCCTTTCATTGAGGAATGTATTAATCAAAAGATTAGATTTGAACAGATGGGAACATCTGTTTGGGGAAATGAATTTGTAGTGGAGGCAGAGAAAATCTCTCATATTCTCACTTTTTCCAGTAGACGTTAGGCCTTGAGTAAGAATAGTGCCGTTGTCAGTATTAGCAATGAGGCTTGTAAGCCCTCCAAGTAGTTTGTAGTAACAGCTGGGTCTGACATGGAGAGCATGTACAAGGGCAGCCAGGCTGAAGAGAGGGAGGGGGCGGTAGAAAAAGAATTTAAAAAAAAAAAACATATATAGTGAGGATCTTCACCTTAATGAGCACAGAGAGCATCTAACGGTGACACGAGGTTAAACAGAAATTGATTGCATAACAGGAAGCTGAAGACAGAAGAAATGTGTTTTAAAGCATTATTCTCTTGGAATATATTGCCATCATACTTTTTTTTTTTTATTTACAAGTGAATTAGGGTGGCACCACTTTCTCATTGGAGCCAAGGGCAATAGCTGGTTTAATATGTTATTCCTGACATTGAGAGCAATGCAATGTTACATTCAGCTGTTACAAAATAATTAGTGCAGCCTGGAATATGTGAACATTGCAACGCTGCTGTCCACTATTTTTGTTTGTTTCACAATTAACACGGACATAAAAGAACAGATAGTGACCTCTGAAAGCTCAATTTTTATGCTAAAAGGATGTTTCATTATCCACATTAACTATGGATAATCTACCGCGTGGAAACTTAAAAGCTTACAGCATCATTATACAGGAGGGGCCAAACAAAAACACAAGCATGTCATCTATAATCTCAAAATACATTCACAGTACAATGGACAGTTAAAGGCAGAATGGGGAGGGATGCTGTCACACATGCCCTCGTTGGTTCCTTCGAGCCATTCCCAGCTTCATATCTGTAATTAACAACAGATGCACATGGAAAATTAGCATATGTTTGGCACATTGGTGCTAATCTGTCAAATATTTGTGCATATTAATGACATATCTATCTATCTACACATATTTTGAATCACATAAATTCACACAAGAAATAACAGCGTGTAAAAATGTGTACTAGTTACTTAATGCTGTTTGAATTTTTAAAATCAATAGTGCTTTGTAGAGAACAAATAACGAGGGCAGTCCTTTCGATGCCTCACATATGTCACCGTTGATTCTAGCTGCGCTAACCTCCGATCAAAAAGCAATGTTTTGTTACCACAGTCTCATAGCCGGGCTTAGTGCTAGCTACCTGCCTCAACCCTCTCACATGTTATACACCTTTAGTCCTCATTGCCATCCTGCTCTGCTCATAGGAAGCCAGTCATGCAAGCCAAACCACATCACCGGGTTATATCACACACAATGATGAGCCCGTAAACATACAGTAAAGGCAGCACACACATAACGCACACAGAGCTCAGTGGTGAGGCAAGCTGCTCACCTCGTTCCATACTGAGCCCCTCACAGCCTGTAATAGTAGAGGCTTAGGTTTGGGTGGGGGAAGGGCAGAGGTGCACAGGTTTCTGATCAGACAAGAAAACTAGGCCAAGACCAACAATCCCTCTCCCTGAACAGCCCCAGCCCCTCTTAAATGCTACAACTTTGTTACTGTGACAATCACTTGCGAGATTGTCATTAATGGCGAAGCAACGGAGTGATTTTGAGCCACAACACGTGTATTTAGAGGCATAACAGCTTCTCATAGCCGGGCTATGATTCATGCTTCCTTGCCCCTTTGGAAGCTGTCCTCCAATAAGAGTTAGAGGCTGGGGGTAGGAGCGGATAGATTGATAGTGTTGGCTGAGTGCCCATGCTCTGAGTCTATCTGTGCTGAAGGGGAGGAGACATGGGGAATCTATCTGTTGTGCTCTCTGTGCTCATGATAAACTGACTCCCGTCAAGCTTCTTCCCCCTATTACAGCTCGCCTGGCAGAAAACACCCAAACTCGCACTGACTTCCAACATGTTAAACAACAATAAAATGTGTGGAGACGGGAGTGAGTGATTTAAACAGGGCAATAATCCACAAGGTTATGCTATCTCCACAAGCGAAGTGGAGCAATTGTTTTGGAATAAGTGAGGACAGCATATCTTCTTGAATTCAAACAAGTATTCAAAACAGCCAAACTCAAAGGGACACAATGAACCCAGATTTAGCTTCATCACAAACGGGACCATCGCCAGCAGAAAATTCAACGTCTCTCTCCCTGTAATTCCCACAGAGCTCCACAGTGAGAAAGAAAATGAGTTTGAGGGATTGTCCATGACATTAATCCTCCCAAACACTACAGTTCTAGATCCAATACAGACAGACAAACACAAAGCAAATCAACAATCTATTTACTAAAGGAAAAACTAAATCAACAATCCTCTTGACTTCTGTCTGCTCTCATTTGACAATGGCTTTCCTGCATGCCGCCTTCCTCTGTTCTCTCTGGTGATTTTATGGGACCCCTCCCTGCCATCTTGGATTCCCATTATTGTGCAGTTGTATGGGTGCCCCTGTTCTGCCACCCACGCTTCAGGTACAGTGAACAGAACACCAGCTTCCTGTTTACAAAGCCGGGCAATTGAGAGACCCACCACCAGACTGTACAGCTGAGGAACAGAGCAGATAGGAGACTGCAGCGGTGGTTGAATTTGAGATTGTTTTTTGAGAGATGAAGACTGGGAAGGTGAGAGATGTAGAGAAACAGACAGAGCAGACAGAGAAAGTGCAAAGTCGAGAGGAGTATTCCTACCTGAGCCACAAAAATCTCTACCCCAATCTGAAAATAATACAGTAGTCATATATATCGAGGGGGAGGTGTGCGAAAAGTCACATGATAACAATCAGATCAGAAGCTGAATTGACTCTAAATCAATTGAAGTAGGCATGTCAGGGCTGCCCAGGACAGGAGGGGGAAGAGAGGGAGTG
>SEMN01000986.1:0-132112 GCA_005408345.1 Macquaria australasica | reverse complement strand
ACTACAAAATTGTTAAGTTGCATTAGCAATATAAGCACAGTATTTAATCATTGTGCTATCACTGTGAAGCTTAAACAGTCAAACACAGTTTTTAATGAGACAGAACGTGTTTGAATCTAAAATGGAAGGTATCAATAATCATGATATTCATCTTTTCCAGTTGTTGGAATATATTTAATACATTTGGCTTCTGTAATCACTTTGCTGTAATTATTTTTCAACACTATTTGCTTTATTCTTATCTGTATCTGATTTTTTCAGGCTATCATTTCATTTTATGTAATGAAATATAATTGATAAAAACAGTTTTAAGCAAGTCTAACCAGTCTGCCGTTCTTGAATGTTGAATCCCGATTGCATCATTAAAATGTTGTATGATCAAGTATTGCACCTCACGGAGAAATAGGTCATCCATAGGGTAGCAATAGAGGCAGGAAAATAGCTCGACCTCCCATTGAAATTCCCAACCGCAACACACTTGTTTTTATGCCAGCATTGCTCACCGAGGCTGTCATCACTGTAACAACAAAGCATCCCTTGCACATTACACAGCCGTGAAAAAGCCCTTATTTACCAGATACCATATTGAGATCACTCAGAGCTCACTTTACACACATAATCACCAGCTGAGCACGGTGCACCAAGCAAGAAACAAGTTCCCTCGCTAGATCCAACGTTTACATCCAAACATAGCGTTGCGTCTCTTCCTGCCAACATAATCACTCAGTTTATCCAAAGTGTTCTGGCCTTTGACATTGACTGAAAAATTACATTTGACGTGAGTCTCAATCTGGACAATGATCTGTCACATCAAGGCTCTTTTTGCCATATCTGAAACGTTGCAGCCAACCCTTTTTTTAATACAGGCTTAGTGTCATGGTGGCTTATTACCTTATGTGCTGCATGGTTGGCATGAAGTACCTGCTGGCAGCTGAACTGAGGCTGCTGCTGGGGACTTTTCTGTACTTAATCTTATTAGTGCAAAAGATCCCTTTTCTTGAGGCTACTATATGTTTCCTAAATAATTCTGTGTCAGCCTTGAGTGACAGTGTAAAGCTAATAGATTTTACTTACAGTGTCAGGTAGCTGCATGAGTACAGCAAATGACACAAGATATTTATGTGTAAATCTTCATTAGGGTTATTGTAGGGGGACACTTCTTTAAATACATACATCAATTCTTACTGTTTCAGCAGCTTGACTTGCTTATTACAAACTTAAATGAATAGTTTAACATTTTGGGATATGTGCTCATTTGCTTTCTGGCAAAGGGTCACATGAGACACTCTCATGTCTATATGCTAAACATGAAGCTGCAGCCAGTTAGCTTAGCTTAGCCTGGCTCTGTCCAAAGGTAACAAAATCTAAAGAACATTAATTAACACATTATATCTCGTTTGTTTAATCTGTGTAAAAACCGAACTGTAATAACGACAAGTTATGGGGGTGATGTGCTGGATTATTTCTTGGCTCTGACCAATAACTTCCTGGAGTCTCCGCTGGTTACCTGGCAACTGCACAAAGCCAAGAAAGAGTTTAGTACATGAACGGTAAATTGTTATTTTTACACATTGATTTTTGTACGGATTAGACAAACTATATAGAACATGTTAATTATTGAACAGTAGGCAGATTTTGTTGCTAGGCTAGCTGTTTCCCCCTGTTTCCAGTCTTTATGCTAAGCTAAGCTAACTGGATGCTGGTAGCCTTGTATTTAAAGGACAGATGTGAGAGGGATGTCAAACTTTTCATGCTACACTGCGCCATAAAGCAAATAAGTGTCCTTCCCAAAATGTTGAACTATTCCATGTAAAGCATGTATGTACCTACAAACTGAGGGTGAGTGTGTGAGCGCTACCTCTCACCTCATAAATCCATAATTAACCAATAAACATCCCTCTGCCAGAATGACACACTTAAACAGAGGAAGGTCATTAATGGAAATGCAGAAATCATCTGCATAAAATCTCCTCTGATTTGTTTTCGGGGCTCATCTGTCTCTAACTCTTTACATATCAGCTCTGCGGTTCTGGTTTCTGACCTTATCTCTATCACATGACATATCCATCCCCCACCCTTCATCCACCCTGCTTCATCTTGATTTCCTACTTTCCTGTTGCTAATTAGGTTACACAGCCGTGGGTTCATGGGGGCATTGTCAAACCGAACAATTAAATCCTACAAGGTTGTTTAGGTGTCAAAGCTAGAAGTTAGAAAACTTAACATTATAGTGTATATTAAGACTTCATCTACACCGCCTGCTGAGATCTGGAATATATATTTCTCATCAAAGCATGAGGTGCATGATTGCCTCCTTTCATCTGCACTATTTTATCAGCTTGGTAACTTGGCAGCTTAATATATGCCTCCTACTCATTGTCCAACACTGTTTCAGAATTCACGGTTTAATAAGCTTATAAATAATCCCCCTTGTGCCAACAGATACAAAGAAGGTTAGGGAATGTCACTACATGGCCATCGATACCGAGGTTCAGTGATGGCGGGCAAATGGCTCCTGCCCCCTCGCTATCTTGGCTAAACAATTTCCCAGGAGACATCTCTGCAAGAGGGGTCATTCCTGTGCGGTGAGCTTGTGACTCATCCTCCTTCTGTTACCGCTGTCCCGGTGGCCACAGTAAAGCTCAGCTCGCTGCTTCCATCTATATAAGTTCTTTGGTCTGCCTCCTGTGAACACCAGCAACCCCCGTTCCCTCTCCTCCCCACATCCCTCACTGAGCTGCAAGCTGCTCCGTCTTCCTCTCTCTTTCCCCAAGCCGTCCCAGCTCTCTCCAGAGGGCACTTCATCTATACCACCCTGGCAGTCTGGCGGTATATATTATAGCCATTTACAACCAGCTGATACACCTTTGACCTGTCACTTCGCATTAATAAAGTTGCTCCAATGATTAGCAGCTTCCTACAGCATCTCTTCAATGAGGGTCAAAACTGTCTGCATACTGTTATATTTGTACAGTATATCACAGTTGGACCAAATTGCTAATTTGAGACTGATAGAAAGGATTACCCCACCTGCATTGACACAATAGTAGAATTTGAAACTAATCTTATCCCTAAGCCCCTTGAGACCCTAAATGATAGTGTCCCAAACTAGAGAAAATGTAAAAAGAAAAGTGTGATAGTGCAGTAATAAAAGTTGAAGAATGGAACATGAATAATATGAGAGTTTTTCACATGACAAGATTCATCAGAAGCCAAGGTCAGTCAGTTTATCTGCTCCCATCTCACACAGAGGTAGTGATGCAGTGGCCCCAAGCTTTCATGAAAACACTTCAGGAAATACAGCATTTTAGTTACAACAAGACCAAGCTACGCTAAGATGCTGCTTTGTTAGGTTTGCAGTTAATTAAAGTCAAACCTAAATTAATTCATAATAGTTTTTGCTGTCAAAAAAATGTGAAGGGGATTTTTTTTTTAATATATAAAAGGAAGAAAAAATGGTTTTGGGTATCAGATATCCTCCTTTCCTCTCAATCCTCTGAGTGGGCATATTGGGGCACAGAGACAAAGAAAACAAAGTTGCACTAGTAACTGTAGTTTAAAAGCCAAGAAGTTTTGTTCGCAGAGCTATTAATAAATAAGAACCACCCAAACTCTAAACGGACCGATGTCGAAATTTGCTGATGTGTTTTTAAACTGTTTAATGTTCTACAGCTGACTAGGTAATTAGCCATGTAGTCTGCAAAGTGACGTTAGCAGTGCGCTTTTCTCCTATTGGTAAATGCAAGCCGAGACATATGGCTATTAAAGTTCATCTACGTAGATAGTGAACCAATGACATTCGGGTTAATGCGCAGATAGGGGGCGCAATCTCTGAACCAAAAAATATAAAGTTCTCAAATGAGGGCACAGGAAAAGTGATTTACAGAGCAAATATGTGTGCTGTAGCAGAAAAAAGAAACAGGCTAATTGATTTCAGTTGAACTAAGTTTGGGTAATGCTAACGAAACCTTCTGGCTAGCAGGCAGGATACTGAAAGACAGCTAACCTAACCCACTGAAGCCTACATAGCAACAAAGCAGATTGGATCCATCCACTTTTGGACAACTGAGTGATGTGGTTATCCTGATTATTAATAAGCAGCAGCTGTAGGACTGTAGAGCATCTGGACCTGTCTATTTGTGCATGTACGAACACGGTGAGTGAGTCAGTCCTCTTTCTGCTTTGAATGAGGTTCTCTGTCTTTAAGTCCTAAACATTTCGCACCAAATTCTACGCCGAGACAAAGGGAATAAACACATTCAGCGTAACAAACAAACAGCAAACCAATTCTCATGGTGATTGTCTTGTTATACTACAACATTATATGCTATTAAAATTAATTTGAGGATGAAATATTTCAATACTCTACACACAGGGGTTTTAACTAAATTCAACAAAACACCCATTTACATTTGCTCTATTATTTCTAAAATCCCCTCTACAAATCACAGGCTTGGTGGAAGGGGCATCACTATATAATCGTGGATTAATTGGTGGGGAGGACTGGCCCGGTGAGAGTTGGAAATCAGTTTTTCAACAATTATTGGTTGAACAGAAGCATTAGGCTCAAACAGTCTGAATTACTGCTCCTCTATTGATTTCTGACTCATTTTCATTCTCTCTAATTCTTTGATTTCATGTGGCTTACCAAGCCTGTGCAAAAAATAAAAAATAAATCCTGCAGACTTTAAAAATGAGAAATGGTCTTTTCATAGTTCATATGGTGCAGTGGAAATTAAGGGCATGGAGTTGAGGTTCAGTCCAATATTCACTGACCTTTTAGATCTGTTTTGGTTTTCACCATCTCATGAGAAAAATATATGGATCTTTAGATGGTGGACTTTCTTCACCAGCCACCAGTTTGCTTCCGTTGTATTTTGCTGCAGTAGCCTTTACTCAGCTTATCTGAACTGTTTTGTATAAACCGCTTGGAGGTTTAGATGAGAGCCATGAAACTCAACCATAAAGTTTACATATGGGCCAAAAAATGAAAAGAACAAACTGACATTCTCTAAAAGCTGCGTAGGGCTGTACAGTGGGTGGTTATAGGCCTTAGTCACAGCTGACATTTTCACATTTCATAGCATGAAAAGCACAGGTGTAACTGACCCCCCACCCTATGAGTTGTCATAGTAGGAAATGTTACTAGTCAAATCAGTGTTGGCTCTGTTCTATTTAAGTGTACAAGTAAGCCATGACAGACAGCCAACACGCACAATACCAGGACCCTGAAACTGAAGCTAAATGGAATTCATTTTATTATTTATGCCTGTGCTTTTCCTACTGTGATATGTTAAAATGCCATCTGTGAAATCTGTAGGACTTAAGGTTAAGAAAAATGTGTTCATCTTTCTTTCTTATTTATTTATCTACTGGCCATTTACTGTATCATCAGATAGCTTTTTAAAGCGGTCAGTGATATTTGTCTAAAACAAGGTTTACATCAGTAAAATTCCAATGCACAACATGCTCATACTGAGACACAGTGATGGGTCACGCATTTGGAATGACAAACATATCAGTCAGCACAATATTTGCTGACATTTTTAAATGACAGCATGTTTATTAAATGGAGATTCATTCAGTGTGTTAACACGTGTAATTAGGTTTTCCTTCTGTCTTAAAGGAATAGTTCAGATGTTTGACATAAGGTGCTTTCTCACTAGTAATATTCATGCATTGGCGTTTGCTCAGTCTACAGATCATGTGGATCTAGATGTTTCAGCAAGCTGACAGGCTGTCAAATACAAATAAACAACATTTTAAACCAAAAATAAAAAAGTTTTTCCGCATCCAAAGGGAATACAACATTTTAAATGCTCAGCCTTCTCTGTATCACGGTCTTGTTAAACAGCTCTAGCTCCTCCCAAACAGCTATGCTGACTCAAACAAGATCAGTTAAAAACAGAAGAAGCCTTTCTTGGCCAGATGCTCAATGACTAACATTCCTAAAACCACCACATCTCTTAACAGTAAACGTTTAACCTTAACTGAGCACATTAACAGACACTTTAAACTGAATAGTAAGACAAGCACACAAGCACAACACAGTGTCAGTTCTTTTATCCAGGATGCTCCAGTATTCATTGTGAGGGATATCCCACCCCCTCTGTGAGGCTCCATTTAATCTTTCAGGACCCAGCTGAGAGCCGCCCCCAACTAACAACGAATGCTTGGTCATAATTATCTGGCTGTAGCCACTGTCATGCCAGCGGCATGCTGTGGAAAAAATTATAATGCCAGATTTGCCTCATTAGAATGAAAAATAGCACAGTCACTCCAACCCTGCCCTCGCCAATACACAAACAGTATTACAAATGTTATCAAGTAAGAGCTACATAACATGAGAAAATACCCACTATTAAAACTCTACTTGACGGCATACATCACAAGCTAACCACTGAAGCACTAGCACAGCTAACCTTAATGTACCATCTCTGTTTGCCTGAAACTGGCTTTTCAATGAAATTCAGGACATCTTGGGCTGAAATCCATTTGCCGTGGGGCTGGTTTGTGGCCATGTAGCAAAGGGAGGTCATAGCAATAATGGTGGACAGAGGTAAGAAATCATTGCTGTTTCTCTTAAAATTTTCCTGTGCTCACCATCTGTTTCATTAGTTCCTGTGGTGGCTTTTTTGATGGCAGTTCCCTCAGCCTTGGCCTAGATGCTGTTTCAAGGTAGACAGCTCATCAAAATGAGTGACAGGTGTTGCAGAGCGGACTTGACCAACTGCTGGGGATGGAACTGACAATATGGCTCCTGCCGCAAGGTGACATGTTTTATTCTGTAGCTTTAAGAAAGAACCAGTGTAAACCTGAAATAAAAAACCTGTTTATCGTTAAGTGTTTTTATGCTGTATATTCCCTTTAAGTCCAAATGCTGCACAATATAAAGTAAACCAGAGTCATAGTGTAGTGATCAGTGTTTTCCTTTAACAATAGATATAACACAGAGCAAATGTTCTTTTAGGTCTTTAGGGACTTGACTAATACCTTTACATATAAATGGGAGCCTGAGGAAAAGCACTGTGAGCAACAGAGAGAGAACCATAAACCATCTGAATTTTTTACAGGTCAACAACGCCTGATAGAAAACTTTCAGAATGGCTCGGATTTAAATGCTAAATCTCAAGAAACTGTCAACAAGTTTAAATATTGAAACACCTCTCCATAATTCACATTTACATTCAACACTTCGCAGCGCTCGGAGCAACCGGCTCTCATCTCCGACACCTGGGTTCCCTGTTGGGTCGCCTGAAAGTAGCTGGCAGTCCGACAGAGTGACCTGATTATTAGAAAGATCATACTGTAGCTGCGAGTCACAGGCTTGATCCTCCGCCGAGTTCACACTTCACAGCTGTTGTTAATCCTCGCCAAACTGTGCATGAGCAAGATAGTGAGACCTTCCCTGTTACAGGGGCGCCGTGAATAGCAACTCTGCACTCAGATCTCCTCTCATAAAATGCATACATGCATGTTTAAGGGGTATATGTGAGGAAACATTTTTGTAATTACACTGGCTGTAATTTGGTGATTGAGTGCGCTGAAAAAAAAAAGTTACGTTGCACAAGTGTTTTGACTGAGGAATAGATAATTGCGACTGTTCAGCAAAATTGTTCAAGGATGTTAAATGTTGCCCAGAGCTAATGTGCTCACCCTTGGAAAACCGGTGCTCGTATAGAATGTTTAGTAAGAATTAGATAAATCTCAAACTCTGCAGAATAACTTTCTGACCTTTGTGTATTTTGCTCGTGTGCACAGCATCTAGATTTTAAATGAAAGCATTCATTATCATGTGAACTGACCGCTTCACTGTATGAAAGATGCACAGTGCTTTAAGTAACAGCATTACAGAGGAACATCAAATACACTCAGTCCAGCAGCATCACACGCTTTCCTCTGTTTCATCTAAAAAAAAAACCATTGCTGTTTGTTTTTAGAGAGTGGTCTTTTTAAATCTAATATCAGTTACCCTCCAGACACGAGAATCAATACTTGATGAGCATTTATTTTCTGTACTGGGTTTGTTCTCCTCGTGCTCTAACATGCCTTCCATGAAAAATACATTTGTTTCCTGGCTCTTTTGCCATCCAAGACTGCCGAAGGTCGAGCTGTGAATTTACTGCAGCCGTTTGTCTTGCTTGCTTGGCACAGGCCGCTTTGTCAGTGTTAATGTGGTAAGTGTGGAGGTGCATCCAACAGCCTTCCCAGTTTATTAACATTCGAGGGTGCAAAGCAAAAAAACATGGTCATCTGGATGAATGCAACATTCATTCGGGATCTGGCAGTGCGGTAAGGGTGATGTGCAGTTGGGTGGGAGGGTGCGGCTAGATTGGGTTGGGTGACTGCCCAAAGGCGACACTTGTGGCTTCCAGAGGAGTGGATCATCTTTTTGTTCTTAAAGCCATTTGTACATGATAGAAACATACTGATATGAACACTAGTTGTATGCTAATAATAAGTGCTTAGTTGACACTAAAGGCAGATGTAAATTAAACAAATGTTGATGATCAGTGATGTCATTATATACATTTTTCCAGATATATACACGTAAACATCAGATACAGTAATTGTAGAGTTATGTCATGTTATGTTTGATTTAACAGACTAAAAACTCTACATACTGTACTGTAAAGGCTTTTGGATTGAGCCAAAAATAGTTCATTATGTCTTCTTCAGCCATCTGGTTTTGGTGTGTGACCGTAGTGCATCATCTGGTCGCACTCATGGCAACCCACCCAGCATCCAGGAAATGCATAACTTCAAATACAAATGCACTGTTTTGCTTATGCCTGTTTTATACTTGTATAAAGTAACTGTGTTACATTTAAACTGCACATGAGAGTTGGAATGAATGAGAATGTGCTTTGCAGGGCGTCACGGTGGTTCAGTTGTCACATCACAGCGAGAAGGACCTGGGTTTGAATCTCAGCATTAGTTTGCATAATGTGCTCCTCGTGTTCTTCGTTTCCCATAGATGCTCATTTTTCCTCACACAGTCAAAATACATCACTGAACTAAAGACTCTAGAGTCTAGAGCTCGTCTGTTTGTTAGCTCTGCAGTGGACTGCTGACCTATCCAGGGTGTTTCTCTGCCCTTCATACATTGCATGCTGGGATAGACGTAAGCCCTTCTTTGACCCTGAATGGGAATCTGTGCTTCTGAATGTATTTTGCAATTAGCAGTCATGTTCCTTATATAAACCAAGTGCTGCTGGTTGAATGGCAATTGTTGAAAGACATTTTTTTATATGCATGTGCTTTTACCAACAGCTCCTGCAGTTCAAATCTATGGACTACTTACTGACTACCTACTGGCCTTGTGGGAATTGACGTGTTGTGTTATTTTGTACACATAGTAGGTTGTGAGATGTGAAGACACATGCAGGGTTAAAGGGAAACTTTGCAGATTTTCAACCAACTTTGTATCATTACAATGTGGGTAATATATGTGAATGAACAATGTTTAACTTCTTTCCATGTTGCCTGCATCCAGAGCTCACCGCTCTTTTGTCGGCTCCAGGGGTGTTCGAATTTCAGCTTGTACTTCCACATTTTTTGTACGCCAGCCTCCACAGACAGTCCGCAGTGGGATCGAGAGAGGAGCGGCTCCTCACTGCTCCAAAATCAAAACATCCTGTCCAAAATCAATTGGCTAGAACAACCACTGGAAGACCAAGGCAAATGTTCCTGTAGATCTGTAAGAAAATGATTTTAATAGTGTAATGCTGGAGGAATTACAGTGTGAAGGAATAACGGCGTATGGAGGAGGAAGAGGCCGCCACAGCCGAGTGTCAAGCACAGCCAGCCGGTGAGGATAGCCATGCAGAGCTGCCCCGTGCCAGGGACAACTGGTGGTGCCGCCCCATGTGTAACATTACACCAAAGCTTTGTGCTACAAATTGGGGGGGGGTGAGGATCCCAAAAAGAAACTGGAAAAAACTACCAAAGCCAGCGGGGCGAAACGGACGTCTGAGCATCGAGTAAGTGCTATAGCGACAGTGTTTTGTTACTAACACTGCAACATTACAGTGTGAAGACATGCAATACACGTTTTTTATGAGGCCCGTTCAAGACTAGCCTAGAACATAGACTGCTCCAGTTTGTTACCCGGCAGTGCTATCAGAGTTTAGCCTAGCATTAGTAACTCTGACCGGCTGTTTGTAGGAGTTGGAGAAGTCAACACTTTAGGCAATGGGCCCAATGCATTCTATATATAATAAATATTTGTGTCTTCATTTCTACTGCATAGACAGCCCAGTTTTATGAAAAGACCATCTTTCCAGCTGTGAAATACTCCTTTAAGATTGACTGAAGTCTTACTTGAATGCCATGTTTTGTAAGAGCAGTATTGTGTGTGAACTACAGTATGTACACCTTTTTATATTGATTTTTGAGCACACTAGAACAGTGTTGTTTTTGTCAGATTTTTTACATTCCCATCCACACAATCAAAGCTGCTATGCAGCCCATTTCAACAGAGGCATTTCCTCATTGTTCATCACACTGAGTTCATCAATCTGCACATTCAGTATAGCTCTAAAGGATGGATGTTTTCCTTTCATTGCTATAGTTCTGTAAAAACAATCCAATCCAATAGTATATTATAGTGTCTAAATTGCTGATGTTGTAACTTTACTAGTCATCAACACTGACAAATAATGCAGACCACAGCAGTCTTAATGTGATAGCCAGGTTTGTGCCACAGAAAGTTGCCACCTTCCTGTAGCTGTGCCTTGCACAGATGAAAATGAAAACCAGCTCCTGCACTCTCAGGGTCCTAACAAACATGGACAGCCAGTCTGCTTTAAATTATGCAAGCAGTCACTGGTGAGAGAGAGATTATGCAAAGGAAAGTAACCTGAGTACAAGAGAAGGAACCTATTGTAAAAATGTAGTTTTATTTATTTTTATTTTTTTACTGTGGCACCTGTGCCAGTATTATTATTTGCTTTTTTGCACTGCATCATATCAAACCACCTGACCTCATTGTTTAATTTGTCTTTGCATCTCTGGCTGCATTAGCGATGGTCTGCCCAGTAAAAATCCTCCTTTGAACAAATATATTTCTCAGCAGCTTTTCTTCTGCATTCTGTTTTTTTGTTTTTGTTTTTGTTTTTAGGAAAATACTACAATGTCTCTGTTACTGAAAAGCAAAATAAAAAATAAGAAAAGTCCAGCTCTGACTCAACTGGTGGTGATGGAGGGAAAAAAATTGCTCGAGACAGAAAGAGATTTGTCATATTAGAAGACGTGGTGTTTTCTTGGCTGTTGTCTGGGTTCACATCACTGGACCAAAGTATCTATTTTGTCCTTTTGTGTGAAGAACAAAATGACAGTGTGTACAAATATCTGCCACTAAGCACAAGCACAGATAGTCACTGAGTGCCTGAGGAGGATATTAAACAGGTTTCCTTATTTGGGAATCATTTATCCATCTGCAGCGTTGCCCCTTGGCTGTGTATTCTGTCCTATGACTACAGCACCATAGTCACCTTTTGCAGTGATCAAACTGTTCATAAATGCACAGAGAATTTATTTGAAATGTTCCCCTTCTTGCTCAAAACAGGCAGCCTGGAATGTAACGATCCCACTCAAGATGAATGACATTGCAAAGGCACCACTTCAGCAATTAAGTAGTCTCTAATTGTAGACTGAACCAGAGCGGAAAAAAATCATTGTCTATTTTCTTTTGTAACCCAGGTTAATTAAAGAACATTTGCTGAATTTTAATTAAGAAGTAAAATATACCAAATTGGTCCAATAACTTAAAATGATTTCATGAAAAACCCCTTTACAGCCAGAGAAAGAACAGGATAGCCTTTATCTTGTACACAATACTTTATCAAAGAATCACATATAAAAACACACTTCTCTCAAGAGAAAGCTTTAACTGTTGTTTTCATTCTCATGACTTTGCTCCCCTTGACTTTGACGTGAAGCCCTCGACTACTAAGAACATTCGAGCAACAGAAATACACACAACAGCACACAGACCCTTAAGTTTAAGATTAGAATTAGAACACACACAATTCAAAAATATATCCTCTAATCTTGCAGTAGTTGCCCTTTTTTTCTTTTGTATGATTAGAAAAAATACACAGTTAACTGAATTCATTGAGGGAAATGCTTTGACACAGTCACAAGTGATACTGTATTTTGCACCATGACAGCTTTGGATACAGCACTGCTCTATCCTCGCTAAGTGTCTGCAGTGTCCTGTGTGCCATTAAGCATCAGTGGAGATCATGATCTCCTGTGTGTTCACATGAGTGTTCACATGCCCTAAAAGGTGTGGAACATTGTGCCCTGCCAGCGTCCTGAGGGTCATACATATTCATATTGACATTTCCAGGATTCACCTCACCATTCTGTCATGTGTGTTCGCACGTCGTCACCTCGGGGAGGGGCGTCTGGTCCTGCATGACCACTTGAGGAGGAGTGGGGGCAGGGCGAGCGTGGGCCACCGAGTTTTTCTGCAGCTCCACCCCGAAGCCAGGAGAAGCGTTCTGCAACTGTCTCCTGTACTGCACGAAGCTGCAGGTCTTTAGGATGATGGCCAGGACATTCTTTCCTATCAGGATCCCGGATACCCTGGCGTCCCTGTACAGAATCATGTTCCCCCCGCGGATGAAGAGGGTGATGATGTTGATGGTGACCAGGCTGAGGATGGGGTACAGGAGCATCTTGTGGGGCACGATGTTGATGCCCTGCATGCTGATCTCGCTCAAGGACACGCAGGGCAGCACGAGCAGCAGGATGTAGCAGTAGAAGAACATCAGGCCCTCCGCCCACAAAGGAAGCCCCTTCTTTTGAGGCTCCCACAGGTTGGCTTGGATGTCCAGTATGTCCAGCAAGTCTACCACCACCCAGAAGAGGCGATTACGGATCTCCTCACGTTTCTTGAAGGCGCGAACATACTCCATATGGTCGATAGCAACCAGCACCACAAACAGCACTGGGATGCAAATGGACAGCAGCAACGTCAATGCTTTCCTTGCGAGAGCATCCAGGCTCTTCCTGTCCGCCTTGTAGTTTTGATACACAAAGTAGACCTTGATCTCCAGCACAAAAATATAAAGGAACCAGAGGATCATGGCGTAGCCTCGCTTAGCTGTGCGTACCTCGGCACCTACCCACACCGCCACGTAACGCAAGACGATTAGGAAGCAGATGTCTCCCACCATCACCATGATGCAGATGCCAATCTTGCGTGGTCCGTGGTTCTGCTCCACCAGGTAGGCATCAATCAGCGCCATGCTGCTCATGATCAGGATGGTGGAAAGGCACACGTGGGGCTTGTTGGTGGGAGGTGGAGGCACCATCCTTGCCTGGGTGAGAAGAGGAGGAGGAGAAGGAGTGTTGTTGAAGAGGGAGTGCAGAGGGTGCTCAGTTTGTCCAGTGGGGAGGCAGATCAGATAGTGCTGCTAGACAGCGGTGTTCCCCTCCATTGCTTCTCCCTTGGCCAGAATCCAGGATGCATTAATAGGATTCACACAGATCACTTCAATCAATCTCCGCTCGTGCCCAAGCCACCTGCCGGGTAGACAGTACCCCTCATTTAGTAAATTATGTTCATTGGCAAATGGTCTGTAAACATACAGGTTCACTGTTGTAAAAAATTAATAAATCTCAGGATCTGTGTCTACCGTTTACACCCTGATAATCATTCATTACACACAACACAGCAGTTTAATCAATGAGTCCCGTTTTCTGTTATTAAAGGAGAAAAAAGCTGCTACGATGTGTTCTCATTACAGGTTCACTTCCAACAGCCTTGTTTTCATACAAGCTTAAGCCTTCAGAGATAAAAATCCAGCTGAATACTCACTCACTTGTGTCCCTCTTTGTACTTTATCCTAATGACTGGCAGCGAGCGATCATCCATGAGACTGCACTGGGAGATCACAAAGCCCATCTGTAATCCACAGCAAAAGAGAGGAGAAAACGCTCGGGTTCCTCTCCTTCTCTGACAGATGTAAATCCACCAGTCATGGATATATTTCTCTCTCTTTTTTTTTTCAAGCAAAAGAGAAATCCCAAAATATTGCCGTCATAATCCACTTACTGCTCAGACTGAATCAGGACAAGGCATCTTAATGGTCACAAAGACCGCTCTCAATTTCTGCAACTAAGAATAGATGTTATTTTGTGTTGTGCTTAGATAGGAGGTTTAAACCTCCAACTCCCCCAAAAAGAAAGTTATTCTTAGTGGAAAAATCTCTGCAGTAAGTCCTGCTTAAAAGAGAATTTCCTCTCCAGAAGTTTTCCTCTCCATCATCCACCATCCACAGACAAGAAAATGTAACATTTAGTATCTGTTTTCCTGTGTAAGTTTGTGTGTTTCAGAAGAAGAAGAAGGGTTGTAGTTGATCTTTTAAATGCAGCATGTGTCTGACTGTCCTTCCCCACTCAGCTGTGTGCGTGTGTGTGTGTGTGTGGGTTTCAGCTGTCTCCACGCTTCGTTGTCGTTGTAAAATGCTGATCCCCCGGCGAGGTCCTGGCTGCTGCGCCGCTTTCTGTCTCCTGCTCAAGCTTTTGCCAGGGACACCAGGATCAACAGCACCAGTGGATTCCCCTGTCTCCACTCAGCATGCTCTGCCAGCACCACCAGCGCTGTGATACTCCAACGTCGCCTGCCTCTGCCCGTCTGTCTCTGTGCACTTCTCAGCCCTCTCTGCAAAGTCAGAGAGATGCTCCTCTGGTGCGTTCAGACACACTCCTGGGATTCTTTTCCTCTCTCTCTCTCTCTCTCTCTCTCGCAGCTACCCTCCTCTTCCTTCTCCCTCTTCTGCTCAAGTAAAGGCACTTGCTGTGTGGAGGTGACGCTCAGCAGACCACAGCTGCAGAACCAGGGAGAGAGAAAAGAGGTAGAGAGAGAGAGAGACACTTTTCCAGGGGGTGGAGAAAGGCGGGAGGGGGGGGAGGGAAAACGAGCCAGCCTTTTGCAGCTTAGCTGAATGCACAACTTCTCTCTCTCACCCTGTTATTTTTTTTCTCTCTCATATCCCTCTCTTCTTTTCACATTGTGTCTTGTGCTGATATCCTATTTTCTCGGGCAGTTTCTTTTTTGGCTCCCAGAAAAAGCCCTGGTTTCCTTCTTCTTTGAGAAGCCCATTAAGGCACCATGCATTTTTTTTTCTCTCCATCGGGTTCGAGGTGCAGAGATGAAAAGTGATCCGGAGAGGAGAAAAAGGTGGGAGGAGAGCAGAGGAGAGGAGGTGCTCTCCAGTACGGGATGTAGAAAGCCAGCTTCCCAGCAGGCTGTGTGTCTGCAGTCTGGGGAGACATAGGGGGTGAGGGAGGGAGAGCGGGGTGAGGCGTGCAGTGGCTCCTCCTGACAGAAAGCCTTTCTATTGATCTACTGACAGAGCAGTGAATCAGGAGCCTGAGCTGGGGCCAGAAAAGACCAAAAGAGATGAGGGGCATGGGAAGATGGGGAGGTACAGATGTGGGGAGAGTGAATGAGAAAGAAAGGGAAAAAAACAAGATGAGGAGGCAAAGTGACATGATGATGACACGAGAAAAAAAGAGAGCAGGAGATGTGCAGGGTGGGACTAAATGTCAAGGGAACATTTTTATCCTTTGAGATGTAATAATGCCTGGAGCTGGGAGATAATATTTATGCAAAAAATGTATAAAGGTAGGAAAAGGTTGGTGTATTTGCTCTGCCATGCAGTATGCTAACACCACTAGCTCTGTTTATCCAGCTGGGCCAATTAGCGATAATCCTTCCTCAGAGGAACCAAACTGCTTTCATTACTACAGTATGAAGCCATTTACCACTCACTTCATGAATTGCCGTTATTGAAGAGTCAACTGTATTGGTTTTCTATTCAGTGTGGCTGCACTTTTCAACCAACTGTGTAATGACAACGTAACATAATTGCAATCAATCATGCAGATTTTTTTTTTTGCAAACATGAATAGATATGGTTCCACATTTACCATCTGTGGATCAGCTGACAGCGACCATCATGGCTGTTTATGACTTCTATCATGCCTTTATCATGGAAGCATATGGAGGCTTCATGTCTGAAAAATGAAGTCAAGTGAAACAGCCGTTTGCCTTTCACCAAGCTGCTTTCTTATTGACTATTTCCTCTGGATTTATTGACCATAATTGAGCCATGACAAGTGGAGTGATGAATTATATCCTCGCTTGCAAATTGTAAAGTTGGTGTTCCTTCCACAACATTTCTTTTTTTTACATTTTGACAGTCATTATAAAACCCATGGCAGGATTCAATTTAATACCAACTGGTGCTGAAATGTTACTGCAACACATTTAACAGACTGTTAGAGACGGTGACCCAGCGGTTAGAAAAATCACTGTGTAATGAAAGGTCACAGGTCTGATCCCCATGACAGGCAGCACTGCCATTAACAGCCATGTGTCCTTGAGCCAGACACTAAACTGTTACCTGCTCACTCGTTTGCTCAAAATCACTCTGGGTAACAGCGTCAGCTAAACACCTGAATTGTAAATGTAAATGAGTGGATGTCTTGTCTGTTCCACAAGGGAACAGCCGTGTGATCTTAATAGTTTCACTCCCCTAAAATCATTATGGGAGATTGATACAGCGCCTCTATCATCCAATTTGTTATTCCTCCCACATCTCATCCAGTAATCTATAATTTATATCTTCATTTACATGCCTTTTGTGATATACAATGGAGTCTGAGACTATGTTAACCTCTCCATTAAAAAGGACAGTTAACCTGGGCTCGGACTCTGAATCACATCTGCCGACTATCTTAATTTATACATGCTCAGCATTTCCCCTTTTGTCTTCCTTCCCTGTGTGTTTATAATTCATGAGCGTAGAGGAAATCACATCACTGTCTCTTAAGGGTATTGGCCCTTTTAGATGAAGCTGATTTATGCACAGGTTTATGTTTTTTTACAGTTAGTTTGTGTCAAAGTTCTCAGTCCTGATTAATGTAATTATACTGTCATACCAACACAAGGCTATATTTTATGATTTATGAGATTTCAGCCACCTGAAGTACATCCAGGAGTCTTGTCTTTCTTCTTCTGCCCTCTCTCTTTCGTCCATCAGGCTCTGTACAGCCTCCTACAGAGGACTGTCCTTGGCTCCTGGACAGGCACACTGCATCATCACTGTTCAGCTCCAGGCAGGCTAACACACAACAGATAGCAGACGATAAAGAACACCAGCCCCATTCACTATAACATAAAGCATCTACAGAAAACAATCAGAGGACTCAAAGTACGGAAGCCATGGAGTGGCTACGCCGTGGCTTCCTCATCCCGGCTTTTAGAGTTGTAGTGAGAGTGGTTCTGTTTTGAAAAATAAAATGTTCAGTTGGATCTCGTCGCCTTTAAATGTGGTATTTGCCTTTATGCAAATATTTGAGCATGCTTTCTCAGAGCACGCTCCATTTTCAGAAATGTTCCCTTGACAACCAAGTGCAGCAGCTTGAGAAACATGTTTTCTCATCTTGCCAGAAAAGATATCATGGGAGAAATTCAACACTGCAAGCTGCACCTTGAACTCAGCTTAAGTAAAGCATAAAATATGTTTTCTAAACATTGATGCAGGAGTAAAATCTAAACACACTTTACCAATGTAGTAAGAGCCTTGGGCTTTCAAATGCATTTTCTCCTTTTAGTTGATTGCAATTGCTGGTTCAATCAGTAGCCTATTCTTCCTTTCTCCTTTGTGCTTACTGTTTATAGCACCTCTCTGACCGCACAATTTTCCTATTTTCTTCTTTACAATCGACAGACGATCTTTGTATTTTTGCAAGAAATCAAATGTCTACAAGGCTTTTATCAGAGGACTGTGTCTGTCTATTACAAATACAGCACTGTATGCATGTTTTCTTGTGCAACTTTTAAACACATCACACACGATCCATATTCATTGCATCCCCCCCGAGTGTGGCTGAGAGGAGATATTAATGTATACCCAAGTGCCGCAGGTATAGTGGCATAATTACAAAGGTATGCATCACCGAATGAGTAGGCTGATTTGATTTCTTTTGTGTTTAGACTGCAGATGATTTACTTAACAGTCAAGAGTGAGGCGTGATTAATTTCACTGTGCTGCGCCACATGAAATCCAAATAGAAATACCCGTCAATTAGAATTACCGTGAGACTTGTCACCATGTTTTGACAAGGAATGTAGGTGAAATGTTTCTATCGTTGTCTCTGCATTTGTCGCCATTATACTGAGAGATGCGTGTTAAGCAAAGAACCAAGGTTCAGTGTCACAACATTCATGTCATGATTTGCAGGTGTTGTTAGCAGGGGAATAAAAAAGGCGATGGACACAAACATGGATTAATTACTTGGGTTTGGCAGCCGGGATTCAGTATCAGCAAGTTGTGAAAAGATTGGGGGAATTTACATCACCAAAGACAATTTGTACATGAAGCATAACAGTGGAAAGAGGACACATAAATCACATTAGCTGTAACCCTGAGTCTGCCATCGATTACCAACAGGAAAACAAATGGGGGCGTTAAGGCTTCCCATCCTTAAACATCCCCATCAGGGTTCTAAACCCCAAATGGGAAACATGAGGTGGACGGGCTAAGCTGCTCCCCAAGGGGCTATTAGACCTGGGGGGGGGGGTCAAATGTGAGACAAAGACTCATCGACAGCTTTTACAGAGGATTGATGAATACAAAGTAGACCTGGATCTAACAGTATTTGCTTTGATTGATCTGAGTCCCATGTGGGTGGGCTGTGCAACAGAGAGGAGGAGAATGATTGCCACATTATTGCCACAATCAGGAAATCATCTGAGAGACGTTTTAATATACATGTATGCATTCAAAAGCCTTAACACACCCGTCCGCTTTACCGCTCCACACAGAGCAAAACAAACACTAAGAATTATTTGCAAAAGCATTTAACACGTCCCCTCAAAATCATCAAACCTAAAGTTCAAGTGATGTTGTTATATAATATAACGAGGCGGTTCTTATGTCTCTCCAAATGCTAGCTTACACAGAAAACACAGCGAGTGACAGAGCTTATGATCACTGCTCATGAGCGCAGATTTGTTTTTATGTAAGCCGCCCCCAGTGTGAGAACAGGTGTGTGTGTGAGGGTGGGGGTGGGGGGGGGTGGATGACAACACTACAACGCATCATCATTCATGACTCACACAATACCTTTTAGTCTGAAAAACAGCTTTGGACATGCGAGATGAAACAATATTATTACAATATTTCCCGCTGCAGCCTGTCCAGCACAAAGACCCTCAGACAAAGAAAAAAGCAATAGATTCACTTGACTAGAGGATTTATGTCAAGTTCATTCAGCAATCAGGGAACAGTTTTTATTGAGATGTAAAATAATACATACCTTCCTGGGACTTTTTATACACATGTAGAATGAGTGTGGGTGCTTTATCTAGACGTATTTAGTAAGAACAAAATCTGCTGAAAGTAGCATTAAGTTGTATCCATCTCTATTAATGACTAACGCTTATGGTGGCCTGTAAGTGACACAATAATAATAATAATAATAATAAGTCAGTCAAGTGAGCTCATTAGAGGTGAGGTGAAGAGCTGATATGTCACCATGCAAAATTATATCGTTGTTATGATGCTTTGTAATTTTTGTCTTGAGAACAAACTGTTTAGTTCTGCCATTCAATGACTCACATAGCAACATCATCCACTGAAAATGCAAGAAGGAGAGTGGATTAGAGGGTTTTGAAATCCCGATGGACGGTCAGATTTGGGTCAAAACAGACTAGAAAGTGGGTTTCAAAAGCCAGAAATCTCTGCACCTGATGAGGTAATTGTTGAGTCGTTGGCAGTGAACAACCCTCGGTACATACTACATATTTTGGTATACATACGTTTTTTTATTTTTTTATTGTATGTTTAATGTTGATACAACCTTTGGCAAAACATGAATTTGTAATATTATGAATATTGTTGGTGTTTCTTTTAAACAGAGTGCTTTCGCACTTCTCCCAGTGGCAATTTCCCTTATTTACAGTAAATAGTGAGATGATAGTGGCAGTGGAGTTAGTGTCACTCTGGGATGCTGTGTTTTGATGAGCTAATTAAGCAGCACATTCTCCTAAAAGGCTTTTTGTTAACCTGTCTACTCTCCGCCCATACATGGAATACATTTTGATGAACTCAGCAGCCACACACAGAATGATGTTGAGTGACTAAAACAAAATAGATTGTAGGAAACAGAAAATAAAACTGTGGAGGTTCTCAGTCAATATTAATGACTGTGACTCTTTCAATAAAATGAGTGATGTTACAGGTTTCCTTTCAGAATTGTTCTACACTCATGAATCTTCTTTTTGAATGCAACATGGAGCTGAGAAAGACAAATTAACTGTATTATGATAAATATAAAGATAGAACAACATACTGTAAGCCAATGGAGGTGTGCTCTAATAGGCTCACTGTAGGACAGTGATTTCTCTACAGCCTTATTGGACTTGAAATCATTGATGAATCTTCTGTTTGCCCAGGCCTCTCTGTGGTTTCCTCACTCTGATTAATTGAATACAGAGCAACTGTGATGTGGCCATTTACCCATAAAGAATATTTGCATGCTCCCTTGGGGTTGCTTGTGTACACAGAAACGCATGGCATTAATTAAACTGTGCACAATCATGACTAAAAGAGAAGATAAAGCACTTCCATGTGTGCTGCTTCTTTGTCAAGGTCATTTGGAGCTAAAGTAATTTTGCACGCAGCGCTATTACTTATCAGTTGTTTTCTTTCCGAGTTGCTCCAAAGTCATGTTGGATAAATGTTATTTTTTATGCATGAGCTCTGAGGTGACTACCATTAGATACAATAGAAGCCCTATAGCTAAAAAATATCCTAGAGTTAAAAAATGATCAAGAACTTGAAGTATTGAGTATCACAAAACTAAACCCAAAACATCAGCCTCATGCAAGCAAATAACGAGCACCATCTTGCATCATTATGCTCTGAGGGCTACTGTGGACAAGAGGCTATCATATAATGTTATCTTGACAGAAAACAGCACCACAGAACATTCAAGTTCTGCGTTTCTTCCTTTTCAAAGCAGTAAGCTGGGCTGCTTCTCGATCCACACGTACATTTTCAGTGGCATGTTTCCCAACTCTTCCCACAGGGGACCTGGCTAATTTGGGGAAGTAGTTCATAAATGGCAGAAACTGTACAGGCCCAGACTCACCTTTCTTCCTGAGGACGACTGCTTAGTTAGCTTAATGAGGCAGGATTGTGTGTGTGTGCTCCTGCACAAGTGTTTGTTTCTTTGTTTGCTGAGAATAGAGAGGTTAAACCTGATGAGATTAACTTTGCTGAGTCCACTGGGGAAACTTTATCTTGCATGCTGCTATTGTTATGAAAGTATTATGTGGCAGGTATAGCCTCCATGTCAGTGTAGTGTGTGTACAATAGCTGTTTAAACAACTGTGGTTGACTGGAATACAAGATATTTCTGATTTGTACGTTCTTGACAATAACTCACCTTATCTGGGAGCAGAACACGTTAGCAGTATGTGCCATCCTGTGTCCAGAGCTCTTACAAGACGCAGCTCTTGGTAAATGGCTGTGCTAATGTTGCGCCATGACTGACAGTGCCCATTAATCACTCAGTGTGCGGAGGATGGGTTTGTTTTACAATTATTATAGCTCTTACCATTGTACATGTATTCTAAAATCTATGCATAGTAGTAATGAGCTGAGGTAGAGGAGGAACATTAGTGAGGTCGTAAATCAACTCTGACTGACTGGAGATACAGAAATCTGTAGACCATCGAGGTTATCAAGTTTTATGGAGTTAAATTCTTCATTGGGAGCAGCCGGAAGAGGAGTGTACGGAGATTCAGCTGTTTACTGTGCAGCTCTGGTGTGATGAATTGTATATGTTGAAAGTATGTGATTTTATTTAAACCCTACTGTAGCCCACCAGCTTTAGCAGGGAGAGCAACTGACCACTTACTAAGCCCTGACCCCCTTGTTACTGGTGCTACACCTGCCACTCTCACACGGCACATATGAAGTTTACATTGATAACAATGGCAAATTTACTTGAAACTTTTAGTAATTTTTAACGTTAGCCCCATGAGTTGGTTGGAAACGTCGTCTGCGGCTGACTTTCTAATGTTTCCAGGTGACTCATTTTAAAAAGGGAACCCTGTAAAAGGGGTTTGATGGCTACAAACATGATGTTGTGCTAAAAGACTGAGGCTAAAGCTGCATGTCCCAGGCTAAAAGTACTGTATTTATAACACATAAAGATAAAGAAACAGAATTGTTCTTGTACTGCAGTGTCGTTAGTCCTATTGTTATAAGTATGATAAGGACAAAGTTAAGATAGGACTGCAATTTTTTTCTAAAATAACGTTGTCTGGCTGATTAAGTTACATACCTGTTTATATTTTCAGTTAGTTTCACTTTTAATGTTACAAGAGAAAAGGCTTTTAGGATGAGGACTGACTGACTAACTAAACTTCCCCAAATCTAATAAAGAGCAGGACAGATCAGCTGTATTACCCATACACCTTCACACAGAAAATAAACCATAAAATGGAAATAAACATTGGCTGTGCTTTTCGTGAACAGTGTAAAACAGGTATAGCGTTTTGTATTCCTTGGACTTGAAAGTTACTACTGTAGGGGTGGTAGATAGCAGGACAAGTTAACATTTGTATCTTACATTAGATCAGTTAAATACACTGTTCAATCCATTACACAATTTCTCTTGTAGTTTCGGTTTTGGAAGGCTAAGAAAAAAGACACTATCCCTCCAAACATACTGCAGCCCCATGCACACCGCTTTAACATGCGGTGAAATCCAGGCTTGACAGGCCGGCCATGTTACAGCTGCTAAGCTATAAAACAATCATTGATCGGGTGAGAAGTTTAGTGGTCAATTGAAACAGACTTCTAGATCTCTTCTGAATATTTTACGATTTAGTGAATCTAATATTAAATGAGAATTACCAACCTTATTAGCAAACGTACATCGTCTCATGCATTGTGCAACAAGTGAAATGATTTATGGGTCAACCAAATTTAATTTAAAAGGGCATTAGGTAATCTGTGATGGTTATCAGTATCAACTGGTCTCCAGCTTGTGATTTTTATAAACAAAGTCGTATTCTCACAGTAGGAAGTAAGCTAGCTAACTAGGGCATAACTGCAACAGAAATACTTTAGAAGTATTTCTCTTTCATGTGCTTTTTGTCTTGAGAATGAAATGTGCTCGCTGGCTCGTACTGTAGCACCATCCTCCATCGTTAAGCAGGAGAAGATGCAAGATGGTGGGGGCAGAGAGATTGGGAACGCTTTGAAATTCCAATGGTTCCAAAACAGAGTAGTCAGTCAGTGAGTTTTTGGAAAGCCAGAAATTTGTGTTGTGTAATTCCAGCGAGGGAGGAGGGAGAGACGGAACAGCGGAGAGGGGGTTTGTTCCAAAATGGAGTAGAGGCTGGGGAGTGAGATTTTAAAGCCTCAGCAGCTACAATCAGCAGGTCTCAGCAGCTGGTCAGGTTACCACAGAGTTACTGATGTTAATTATCCACCTTTGGAGACCCATGCAAATGTATTATGGCCGACTGTGTGCTATGAGATGATATGAAAATTGCACCTGATGCACTTTTAAAGGACAGCAAAATTCAAAGGATGTTTTCACTTTCAATCCGTTCCATCCAGTAGAATAGGATCACAATAAGATACAGCAAACATGAGCTCCTAATTGAGATTCACAAGGAAACCATTTCATTTGGCACTGGGTTGCTTATGATGCATGAATCACTTTCTCAGTGAAAATGTGCCACCGCTACTCAAAACAATGTATTTGGGTCAGTCAGTACTTGCAGTCCTGTGAGAGGCAGAGGGATGCCACCCAAAGGCATGAGCACTCTGAGGCGTCCATAAACATAACTAGTGTGGTTTTTGGCTACAATGCAGCACCAGCGCATATTTAAATGAATTGAAAATGAGACAGAAGCTGGGCCAATGCAGCGATTTCGACCACCCATCACAATCTCCATTGTCTCGTGCCAGAGGCATTTGGTGCTGGCTAGATAAGGGAAAATGAGATAGATACACATGGAACAAAAGGGAAGGACCAGTTGGACTGAGAGATAGTCTGTTAGGAGAAACCTGCTTTGCGTAGGTGTGTTTAAACGATATGCAGTGACTGACAAGAGAATTAGAAGAATTATACATTAATTAAGGGTGCTATTGTTTCAGCTTTTTTTGTGTCTGAGTTTTGCAAGAGGCATTTAGTCCTGCTTCATAGGGGGAGGTGGAGAAGATACACAGGAAAAGCCAGTCATCAGAGCAGTATTTGAACACCTCGTTTTAGCCCAAAAGATGCAGAAGGGAGGGAGGGTGGAATTGTAAAGGAGGTCTGCCCTACATTTTTGAGTTTCTAATTCTCGAAATGATGCCATAGGGGAGCAGAGGCTAGTCTGCCCTGCAGTTAATACAGAAACTGTTTCCTTTTTTCATGATCCCTCCAGCTCCAAAAAGAACCTCATTTCAGTCTCATTTCATTGAAAAAAAAAAGAGATATCATGAGTTTGCCTCACATAGAGCATTTCACCCAGAAATAGAGGCCTTTAGGATGTCCTCAATCCAAGTCTCCCCAGGACACTGTTCCCCTCGCTGACACTTTGTAAGGGCTTTTTTGTTGCGTCAACTGGCCCGAGGGGAAGGATCCTCCCGCCTCACGCTGCAGACGGCAGCTCTTTGTCTGGCTGGACTCCCAAGCTTTCACATATTGTTTGTTGCTGTTGAGTTGTTGGAGGAAAGTCAGCATGAAAAGCCCTCTCCTCTGCCATCATCCTGGCTCTTAGAAAGAGAGCATAGAGAGGTGTGTGTTTACTGCTCAGGCAGACAGGGAGAGCGCAGAATACATTTATTCAGAGCTTTTGTTTCTCTGCACAGAGCAAGGTGTCAGAAATAGCTTTGAGATACTGTATGCTTTAGATTAAGTTGAGTGTTTCACTTATACATTTGCCTTATAATATACAGCAAGATATCTTCAGGTATTTTCATAAAATATGTATTTTGGCTGTTAGTTTATGAGTGTGCCATAAAGACTAACACCCTCACGGTCTCGAGAGTGAGGGAGGAGTGATAAAGTGACTGAAATTTTGGAGTAAGAAACTTGAGAGAGGCCTTCTTCTTATGCATGATCTATAATGGGTCCACCTCTGCTCTGAAGAGCTCCTCTTGCCAAGTGTAAATGTGCATTAAGCGTATGTATCTAAATCACACACTAACTTCAGAGTGGCTTTTAGCACTTCCTCACCATCTGCTAATTCTCTAAGTGTTGGATGAGGGAACCAGCGGCATTAAAACTGGTACATGTAATGTAATAATGTTTTTATTTCAAACAATTAAACACCAAACTTGTGACTCTACAGTGTCCACTCACATCTTTTGATTCACTTGAGTTTTGTTTTTGGAATTTTTAAAAAGTGACATGATTTAAGAGTAAAAAGTTTAAAATGTTCCTTTCTCTTTCTCTGCCTTCTCCACCTCCTCTTCAGTTCATTATAACTAGCGCAGGTGCAGTTCAACAAGTTCAGATTCATTCACTTCTTCAAATTAACATCCAGCATTTGCCTCTCCGCAGTTCTTTGACCACCATCAGAGGAAATTATATGCTACCTTTGTCAGGTTACCAACCAATGCCCACAATCAGGATTTTACAGTATTTACATAATGAGGCTTGGTGCTGGTGCTACTGTTTTTAAGGAGTGCTGCCAGCCTCAGAAGAAGATTTTTAAATAAAAAATCCTTTTGTGAAACTACTTCTCTGTGACATCTTTAACTGAACTGTAGTAGTTTGTGGTGTATCTAAAGGCATCTTCTTGCTTGACAAATTACATCTACAAGGATTTTATGTCAAACACTTAAGGATGCTGTTTAATGCTCACAAATGAGCAGTGTTACATCTCTCTTAAAAATAAATGAGGTGTTCAAATCTTATTAGCAGGTACAGTAGATTTACATTAAGCTTACAATATGTGTAGAGAACCCCAAAATCAGTTTTCAGCTTTTCAAAAACCTCAGTAAAAGAAGCCATGAATTGCATTACAAGTTAGTCTGGAAGTGGGGCAGAACTTCAGCTCTCTGTACAATGGTGACTGAAAATGGTGGAATCGATTGGTCGGAGGGCATGCTTGCTTTGCCAGAAAATCCTGTAGCCTTGCACTTGTCCTATAACTTTCTATATAAAGACTAGCAGACAATAATTATATAGTATTAATTCCAAGCTTTGTGGTTAGTGAGAAACAACACACTATGCAGGGTTTCTCCCAGGAAACTGGTTAGCGGAGGTGGTGGATATTATTGATGCAAGTTCAGCTGGTCAGCATGAACTTTAAACTAACTTCAACTCGATGCAGAACTATTGAGTACAGTAATGTGCAGCATCAGGTGATTGTCAAACTTGAGCACAGCAGCGAGTTTTTCCTAAAGCATCCCCATCTGAATTTGACTTACTGAGCCAAATTCTTGTGAAACTTTCTTTTATGCTGACATTGTGACCTTCTGCTCAGATTTATGACTGCAAAGTGAACGTACAACATGATCAATCACTCAATCAATCACCTGCTGGGCTGAATGAGACAGACTCAGGTGTATCTCGTGTCTTTATCATTTTAGTCACTAGATGACGGTCTGTGGCCTTTCCTGTCTGATGTAGCGGCTCTGCTCACTTTCCATGAAGCTCAATATTATGTTTTATAAAAGTGTAATAATTTCTACCAACGGTAGCAGAATCGCTCTTTGTTTCAGGCGAGGACCTGTGCCACCACTGTGGAAAAACCCTGCTATGTAGAGGCAAACTGAGGCCCTGAATCATGTGTTGTTTTTCATTAAAAACAAACACGCTTTCCTACTACTAATATTAATATTAATACTAATGCTGATACTCATCACTCTCATCACTCTTGTTTCATTAAAATGTCTCCTTCAGTGACTGGGAGATGAGACAGCGTGGTTAAGCCAGTGGTTCCCCTTCAGAAGTCAGACATGAATTATTTGAATGACAATAATTATGCAGCATTTATGTGAGTGGCCTGCCAAAATTAATCCTCGCTCTTACAAGACTATAAACGCAGAGTCAGATTAAGGCCAGACAAATCTCCACAGATGGGGGTGAAATTCACTGACAATAAATGTAAGGAGGTAAGTAGTTCATGGGAGTACATCCAATTTGGCGTAACTTGTGGGGTATTGCAGCATGCACATCTGAAGCAGCCCGCCTCTCCACACTGGCAACAGATAACGGGAAAAGACTTATTGTGATTAACACCACATAGATTATTGTTCAATATGTCTCACTGAGAATCTGCACTTAAGAAATATGAAAACTATGTACTGCACATGTCTGACTCATGCATAAGTAATTAGATGAAAACATAAACATCAGCAATACGTCTAAGTAAAGGGTAATTAATCAAGTAGTCGTTCAGATCAGCATGACCTAAATGCATATTGATAATTCTAATTCAGAAATGGCATATTTTAAAAAAGAGCTGTACGAGGTAAAACTGAATAAAATAGAAGAAAGTGGAGATCAAATGAAGTGTGCTGGGTCATTCCATAACCCAAAGAGCATCCAACGACTGCACAGCGGGGTCGTGGAGGGCGGAGCGGGCGTCCTTCCCGCAGAGTCCCCGCAGTCTCAGCCTCTTTTACTCCATCTCTGTTTTTAGCATGGACATGTCAGCCACTGTGGAATCAATTTCTCCACTGGTGGTTCAGGTCCATCTACATTTTTCAATTCATTTATACTCATTACCAGGAAATAGCCAGAGGCAGAAGCAATTTGAGCACCTGTAATATAAAGCCCTCAAAATCATTTCTTGTCACACTATTTTGGTTTTGAATTGATGTCATCAGGAATCAGGGGAAAAGGAACATTTAACATTGTTGTGGTCACAAGCAAACATAGAATATTGGCAAGTCATGAATAATAATACTGTATAATCCTTGCTGTTATTTACCAAAAAATTGAAAGCTGCCATAATTAGCACTGTTTGATTCTTTTGTTCAAAACAATTCAACTTCAAAATGCACTTCTTTGTCTAAATGGACATGATGGATATGCATATGAGTATGCGTGAGTGAATGATCAGGGTTAGGATTTGTATTGCATTAGTATTAGTCTATGAGTAAAGGGATTCCAGGAGTCAGATTACATTCAGTTTTATAAAAAGAATAAATACTTCTGCTATGAAAAAAAATTTGTAAAAAAAAGAGACAAACATCATTTTATACAGACTGAGATAAAGGTTCATTGTGATGCAGGTCATGATAAAAGTGCTGTTAAAATTCCAGTTTGGGAGAGTCGTCATTGGTTGAGCTTGACAAATGACTGAAGCATCTTAAAAGCACAAAAGAAGTCGACATTTGCAAAACAAACAGCAAATGTGCAGCTTGTTTTCTCTGCAGATGGAAGGAAAAGACAGTCTGAGCATTGTGCTTGAATTCCTGTGGAGTTCCTGTCAAAAGTCCTTTTTGGAGATGAAAGCAGTTGATAAAGTGGTCTTATCTTTGATCCAGGGTTATGCCTTCAAAGACTGCTTAATAGAAAGCTGCTAAAACTAGCCTCAGGTAAGATGCAGGAAAAAATGTGCAGCACAGTAACTGGCTTGTTTACTCTCTAGGTTGTTGCTCAAAGACTTTACTGTTTTCAGGTTGAATGAATGATGATGAAAGAACGTGGCGTGCCATTTTGACAACATATCAAAGACACGTTCACAATCAAAAAGAAAAGCCTTAAAGCGAGACTATGTAAAACTGAAAATTGAAATTACACATTAATCCTTTTAGAAACAAACAGATGAATATATAAGCAATAACATGCATCCTTTCTCAGTTTAATACACACAGGGGTTTAGCTGCTACAGCTTCACTTGGTCTGGTATGACCACCAGCTTATGGTGGCTAATGTCAGCTAATGCTAGCAATTTTTAAATGGATAATTCTGTGTAACAATACTGAGTTAGTTTGTTGTTTGTTACACTATGTTATATCTTTTACAAATATCCCGCAATTGTCGATCGTGGCTACAGCGTCCGTTAGCAAAAGTTATGTAGTCTTGAATCATACTTTTGTTTTGTTTTCATGCCAAGTAAAAATAGCATATTCTGAATGACACCGAAACGTTTATATCCTTTATTTTCTTCTTTCTACCTGTGAAAGTTCACAGTACTGAACATCCTTCACCGGAAAACTTTAAATGCGCGTCTGAGAGTTTTTTGAATAGCCTATATTTAAGCTATTTCCTGATAAAGACAGGTAAATCTGTAAGTACTCTGGAGAAAATTAGACTAACTGCATGCCTCATGTAGCTTTGACTGCAACAATTTCTCCCTTGGCTACAGATCTATTGAAAGTGTAAAACCGTGTGTCTTCCCCCCAGCTGTCTGAAATTCCTTTTTCCTTCCAGCCAAACGCCGACTACTCCACCAGATAATAACCTGGACCGGCTATTCAGACAGTGCTAGGGGAGCTGATAATGGCCACTGTCACGGCCTGTCAGCAAGAGCAGGTAATGCCTGTGTGTCACCTTATTGTGATACTGGTCAGTTGGGGCTGAAGCCATTCCCAGGGACGGCAGATGGGTTGCAAGCACACTGAAATGACCAGCCTTTTTGTTCACACTGAGAATAGCAATTACCAAACACTTCTTCTTTTACATCTTGACTGCAGAGGTTAATATTTGCACAGCGTCTTTGAGTGCTACACCTGTTAAATTTGATAAATGTCCATGATTTTTCAAAAAAAAAAAAAGCCTACAAGAACTCAAGGACTGATCCATAAGAGGCCAACTGACAGATGACAGTCTTTGTCAGATATCTTCTGTTCTGCACTGTTTATCATTCTTGCATTTTCTGACACATAAACAAGAAAACAACAAGACAAAATCCAAAAGAGGCTAAGCAATGCAGGAACCAGAGACAAACTCCTCTATATCAAAAGACTTTTCTTTGGAGAGCAAACTTACACTCAGGCTCTACAATGCACATAACCTCTACATTTCAACCTACTCATTAAAGCTACTGTACCTCACAGAAACACTGCTGGGCACTCATCATAGCTGCAGCCACACTGCATGAGGTCGGGATGCCTGCTGGCTGATGCCTAGAGTGACTGAATGCTGAATGTCGAGAAATTTCAAGTCCTCTGTCAATCAATTGTCCCCTTGCACATGTTTCTGCACCAGTGCTACAAGCTTTAGTGGCCTATAACCCCTCAGTAACACACACACACCGAGTGACAGTGTCAGTTAATCCTAAATCTGCACATATTATATGGTGATTTTACAAAGTGAAAGCAGCTCCTAAGACTAAAATAAGTGAGATATACTGGCTGCCAAATCAATATGAGCACATATGATGTCCAGTCATCTGTTGCTGCTGTGGGAAGGAGCCTTCACAGGTGAGCTCCATTCCTCACCCTCTAATCCAACTCATATGCCTCCCCAGCAACAAACCCTGTGGATCACTTAGGACTTAAACGTACTGTAAAATGAAAAGAAATTGGTCTTCTGGGACAGATTGGACAAGGTCACATGCTCAGAAATGTACAGAAAAAGCTGATAAAGAAAAACTAAGCACGTGTAGAGATGTATAGGGACAAGATGAGCAACACAGAATAACACAGAATGATGTGAAAGAAGTGAAAATGTACCAACTCTGCTTAATTTAAATAGGCAGAAAAGGAGTGAACTGAATCAGAAACATAAAACTGTTTCCATAACGTACGTCCATATTTGATACACAGTTCGTGTGTAAGGCATGGCAAGATTAGCATATTTTGAAGCAGTTTTTTTCTCTTGAGAGAGACTCACTAGCTGAGCCCGTAATCCCTGAGCATGAATCCCTAACTTCTTGAGTAAACTCTGAGTGCATGTGGCTGCACATTCACAACACCCAGCTTCCACTGGGCAAACCCTGGTTTCTCAGCTTCTGGTTTCAATTTATCTAAGGGCCTGTGCAAATATTATTAGGGTAGGGAAGGACAGAAAATGGGGAGGGTTGTGTATTTGATGAAGGGAAGATGGATTGTTTTGGGAGGGCAGGGGAACAGGGGCTTGTTTAGAAAGTTTTGAATGAGAGGGAGGAGTTTAAAGAAGGGGGGCACGTTTGGAAAATTTAAGCCCTGGATCTTGGCTATAAATAACTGTACATTATTAATAGTTAATACACATTGTTTATTCAGTGTAATAAATGAATACCAAATAAACAACTTTTAATATTCTAATGTGAAACTATATCAATAAAAAGCTGCTATTTGTAACTCCAAAAAGATGACAGCCATGGACAGATAATGAGACAATGGGCTCCTGGACACAGACATGTAAAAGCCCCCACCCCTCCTACACAAAAGCAAGACACCCAGACACAGACTGAAAGAGTTGTTTTGTGTCTCTTTGTGGTTGTTTTGTATCTTTTTGTAGTTGTTTGACTTTCCAACCAGAAATGTTAACAGTCACTTCATACCGAGGCTCTGGTCCAGGGGCCTCTGGATCTGGACCCAGTAGGCCTGTTCAATAATCCATCCATGATACTAATAACTTTACTAAGTACCTTTTATCTCTTCTGAAGTCAAGGGGAAGGTCCAAATAAAATATCAATAATACTGGGTTTGTTTGTTTTTTAAAGTGAAAGATAAGGTTGAGCCCCCTGCCCAGCCCAATCATTTTCATACAGTCCCTAAGCCTCTTTCATTCATGTGCACCCTCGTCTTCTACTAACTGACCAGCTGTAGTGGTCAGGTGTGTTTACTAACAGCCCTGTAATGTTCTGACCTGTGTGAGCTAATCTTAGTCCCTATGCTCACCCAGCTGGCGTAACCTTTTCATATTTAATAATAGTTATTTCCTGCCATATTCACCCTTGCATACAAAGCCAATTTGTTGCAGGTTAATAATTCATTCATGTTTGTTTACTCTCAGCTGCTGCAGCCACAGACTTAAACGATCGGGTGCTTCGCCGAGCGTGTCAACCTCAGGAGAGAAAGACTAACTTTATCCTGACAGGATGTGTCTCTGTGTTGCTGTATCCAAACATGAACTAGCCACAGGCTGGGATTTATGGTGATACTAGCACATCGTATTCTGCCCAAATAACCATAGATGCCGCCAACTTTTTTCCAACTAAGCCTGTGGTTTTCTACACTTTCCACTCTCTTTGCCCCTGGTCAGCTTCGGCACGATTTGCACTTTGCCACTTTCTCCTGGTGATGGATTTTTTCAATTTCCACTTTCTGGGGCTGTTATTTTGTTCCTTTGAGGTTTGCCTCTGCCAAGACTAAGGGCTGCATGGCCCTGTTGTTCTTGCCCTACAACATCCCTCTATCTATTATCAGTTGTGCTTGCTGCACAATCCACTGCACTTGTAACTTGTTGTTAGATTCAGTTAAATCCACTCCTGTCTTAGTTTTAAGTGTTTCACTGCCTGTGTTAGGCTAGAAAACTCCCTCCACTGCAGAGTCTGAGTAACTCCTCAAGATTTACAAAGACAAAAGCTGATCATCCCTGTGGGTGTTACATTATCATTATCAGTGGCAACATCAGGCATCAGCCAATCTTAAGCTTGCTTTGTAACACAAGCCTCTTTGTGCACTCTAAAGCTTTTATCACACCTTATCTTAAACCTCAAATCTGCTCTTTCTCTGTACAGTCCAGGTTACACCTTTTTTTTTTCTTTTGCAAAGGAGGAACTATTTTCTTACTATTTTAATTGGACACTTTCCCATGTCTTTGGTAGCTGGGATTTGCACTGTTGGTGAAAAAATATCCACCTACCAGCACCTACAGTATAAAGCTCACTAATTAACACGTTGTAACTTGTTTGTTTAATCCGTACAAAAACCCAAGTGTAAAACCGTTTTTTCGTCACCTCAAGGATGCCCCCAGGAAAAACAGTCCAGCACATAGCCACCATAGAACCGCAACTTGTCATTTTTACACTTTGTTTCTGTATGGATTAAACAAACAAAGATATAACATGTTAATTAATGTGCTTTAAAGGAGCTGGTGAGCAGATTTTGTTACCCTTGGACAGAGCCAGGCTAGCTGTTTCCCCCTGCTTCCAGTCTTTAAGCTAAGCTAAGCTAACCAGCTGCTGGCCGTAGCCTCATATTTAACAGGCACACACGAGAGCGGTATCAATCTTCTCATCTAACACTCGGCAAGAAAGCCATTAAATGTTCCTTTAAAAGATGAACTCTTTAAAATGCAACAGGAAAAGCAAATGAACCATTTTACGTGACGTTCTAGACATTCTTTGGTGATTTGTTTAGGCAGCTCTAATCAGCATATCACTCAAAATTGTACGCATTTTGCCGCAAGTGGGGGTTGAAGTTTGATCACTACTTGACGTGCTTTAGTTTTGTTTCACAAAACAACTTTAATCTATCTATAGATTATTAAAGATACTTGCTTTTCTAACAGAAAACTGGAGCAGAGCTGACAGTGTGATCCCAAAAACAAGTGTAACTTTTAAGATCACTGAGAAAATAGGTCTGAATGAAAGATGATCCCCTGTTTCTCCCCGACTGTCTCCTCCTCCCCCTGTGCACTTCCAAACTCTACTTGGATTTGATACTTTCTGCTGTTGTACTCGGCAGCTTCAAGCGCACAATGGCCCACGAACCTGAAACTAGCACTAAGCTTGTTTTTGTTTGTTTATTAATGCAGGCAAAAATGGAAATAAGCAAAAGATGTGTGATGAATATTGAGTAGTTTTAGGCTTTGAGCAACATATGCCTATTCTTGTATATAAATGCAAAAATTACTATGTAAATGCTGAGCACTTCTGCTTTATCTACTGATGTGTCAGTTATCTGGTTCATTGCCGGTTGGTCAGTATCTTCATTATCACACTAAAGATGTGATTTTTTTCCTCCAAATTAAGGAGGCATCCTTCAGTTTGGATGGAGCATTGCTCGTACTGTGATCTTTGGGGTATTATTCAAATTATTCTGTGCAACTCTCTGAAGTGTCTAGAAACTAGATACTAGATACAAACAATGATGGAGCGAACATTAATCTATATTTATGAAATTAGTCTACAGAGAACCTCGGCACTGATACAACAAACTCTGGTTGGCTTTGAAACCTTATTTTGTCCCTGGATGCTGAAATAGCATTTGATAGCATAGAATGGCCCTATTTATTATTTATATATGTGTGTGTATATATATATATATATATATATATATATGGCTTTGGACCTGACAACATTATGGAAAGGATCCCTGCAGAGATAGACCTTTTTGTTAAAGAGTGAGTCTTCTGTTTCTGGTTAAACAAAAATCTTTAACAAAAAGGTCTATCTCTGTAGGGATCCTTTCCATAATGTTTTCAGACACTTAGAATAACAGTCTGAGCCTGTCAGTGGCAAAAACAAGTACTTTTGGTGGATGTACTTTTCACGGGTGCAGATGTCCCCAAGGATTACGTTATAGCCATTGCAGTCCGTTCCTGGCTGTCGGCTGAGGCGATCTACTGGCCCAGGTTTAAAAATACCAAAATTACCCTTTAAAGAGATGAAGTGGTTTTAGAAAGTTTACAACATTCTTGTCGGCAGGACAAACATGGACTTGAAGTACTAGGCTTTATATATTCATTGAGACTGAGACCGACCCCCCGGAAGGATAATGGTAACAGGTACGAGGTAATCAAAAATAAGCAGTGAAAAGGCAAAAAGATGAGTTTTAAGTTTGGATTCAGAGTCACACTGTCTAATGTCAAGAGGGAGGTTATTAGCAGACTTCCAAGCATGCATCCTCCAGAGAGTTTTTGTTGTTTAAAAAAAAACATATGATGGAAAACCTTGCTGTGTTTCTTCACAGTAATACATTAACATAAGTTCTTCTGATAATAATGAAACAAATGCTAACCATGATGAGGCTCAGGAAAGGGATTATTTTGGTGTTTCTAAAGTTTTACAGTACATGTTTTCACCAAGTTCAGTACATAGTTGAGTGGTAGTGTGGGAGTCTGAAATTTACATTTCAATTCTGAAGACAAACAACTGCATATTTGCTGTAACTTGAACGCAATCTAAATGATTCACTAGTATTAATACAGCACAACTTCACAACTTTTTTATTACAAAAAATAATAATGAACCAAACATTTAAAAATGCAACTCTAAATCATAATTGTTACATTTGTGTAAAAAGCAAGTTGAGGTTTTGAATATTGTATGAATGCTGCTTCTAGTATCACATTTGTCTCATTAAGAAAAAAAAACAAGACAGAAAACAGAACATCAGCTAACAAACACATAATCACATATCCACATATTCGTTTATAGCTGAACGCTGAGTCAGTGCTGTACTTGTAAAGCCTCTATGTGTGTTGATGTGTGACAACATAGCAACTGAAGGTCTGGGTGTGCATTCCTTTTGAAGGAGACATGAAACAGATTGGACATTACAGAGAGCGTTTGTTCTGCTTTTTGTCTGTCTTGAATCAATAATTTCAGTGAGTTCTCTCCAGACAGGGTCCTTCTTGGGACTTGTTAACTATTATCTTTGGCTATGTGACCTTGAAATAAGTTTGACAGATAATTGCAGTTTCACAGTGATGCCGACCATGGAGGAGCAGTCATTATTATTGACAGGCCGTACAGACATGTGAGTGAAGGGATAAACGTTCATGAGGGGTTGCCTTTCCTAACAGCAGCTCATTATCTTCAGGACTCAAACCTATCGTAATACAAACCATTAAACACCCAATCCAAACCTCAATGACACAAAGAGCCTAAATTAATTTATAGCCATGCTTTTCACCACAGATAGTGATCGGTATGCCCCAGGTTTCTCCACATAGTCGAGGATACAGGATTTTCAGTATATTGACTGCATTGTAATGACAGCGCTTAGAGCAGATGAGGAGCTGGCTGTGCTGCGGAAAGGGAGGGAGGTGAGGCCGACACACTGAGACTTGGGACTGGCCCCGAATCTAGCAGCTTCAATTCGACAGGCTTGATTTGATTTTGGTGTGCGCGAGGTAGTGGTCTCCACAAAACTGCTCTGAGATGCAATTCACAGAGACGATACGCCCCGGCCCAGGCTCCTTTGTGTGAAAGTTCTGGGGAGAATATAGCAGTCTGAAAATCCTTTGTAAAGTCTCCTCAGCTTCACAAGACATTTTAGACTTTTAAAGCTTTGCCTGTATCATCACTTGTGCCCCCAAACTTGGTAAGACATGACTAAAGATATATGTGAAATGTACCTGAAAAGGCCTGAGCACAAGTTTCCGAGGTAGCAGACACTAAACAACAGCTCTCTTGGTTTGAGGCGAAACATGGCCTCCAACATAGAGCGCTGCCAGTCATAAATAGTCTGAGGCTGTCCTGCTGAACGCCTTAAAGAAGATTGCAGATAGCAGAGAGAAGCGACTGGAGACCAAGGTGTGAGGAACAGCATGTTTAGCTGTAAGAGAGGTCTGTGGGGTGTGTTGTATAAGCTCTCACTTGCCACAACGCTTGATGTTGAGCCAACACAGCTTTTATTTTTTTTAGCCAACAAAAAGGATGTTTCTTTTCTGCTACAGTCCCTTACAGTATCTGAATGAAATTTGCAGCAGTGTCATTGTTCAGGTGCCTCCTAGATCTGTTTGCATGTACACGATAAGATGTCACATCAGAGCAAATGCAGCTTCTTATGAATTTAGTGAATGCATTTCCTGGCTTTCATTTTGGCATAAATAAAGAAAAGTGGAGTGTAAAAAAACACACTGATTGTATGTTTTTTATTTTTTTATTTTTTGGTGTATGAGGCAATTCATTAAAAGGTTAGCATGCATGTGTATACACGAAGGATGCATAAAACATCTACAAGCAATCCATTTCCAACTTTGCCACACCACTTTCTGTTTGTCCAAGTAAATCACTATCAAGGTTGCTATCTTATTGAAACAGTAAAGCACCAGTGAAGTGCCACAGAGAGCTGCATTTTCTATGTAAAAAATAACATTCATTTACCTACCTACCATGTGTTTGATTCATTCTCTGTATCGTACCTATTTTAACAGTATATGTACTCCATGCCTTATTGCTTTATTCATCATTTACAGTTCCAAGCTGAACTGTGTTGACTCTGATTAAAATGCTACACGGTGAATTTTGAAATATGAGCAAAGACAGTCCCTTGAAATACACTTAAAAGTAGCCATCTGGGGAGCCTCTTGGTTGGGAGCAAAACACAGAAAAGAGGGATACAAAGCTACTTTCATGCTGAAAAACTCCATTAAATGCCAACTAAAATATAAAATGATCATCTTTGGCACCGTTTTAAAAAATGTCATAGGTTTCTTGTCCATTACAATTGAAATGTCTCACCAGGCTGCAGACTGAGCAGCGAGCCAACACAGACTGATCTATCATTCTGTACCTTTCATTCCAGGTGTTACTATCAATGGAATATCAAGATAATTTAGTGCAAAACTGCTAATAATAACTGAATGAAAAGAAGTCCTCCTGCATGCTGAAATAATTACAACATAAGCTCAAAATTAACAGTGATTAGCCTTTAAAACTTTAAGTGGAAGCCACTTGAGAGTTTTAATGGCCACAAAACCAAGTGCTAATCAGTGTGTGAGCTACTCCTCCCATGGGATTTCATCAAGATGCAGGTAAAATAATTAAATGTGACACCGATTAACTACACTACACAGGCAAAATTGGATGAAATGTTTTTTCACCTTAATCTGTGGCATTTCCATATGAGTAAATTATCAGTTTGCTTCTCATTATCCCCTGCTGATATAGTGCAACATACTAATGTGATGTAAACCTGCAACCTTTTCCTGTCAGCTCTTACATTGTCTGTTGTAACTGTCCATTATCATGAAGGTGTCTCCTGGAAAAATCCCTCAAGCACACAGGAAGTGATGTATTAAACAAGGTCTTTGATTCCCTGGTAAAGACGCACATGGGAGAAGTTTGCCTTTAAGGCTTTCTGTCAGAACATCTTTAGGAAGTCAGGTGACGTAGTATAAAGAGCCACAAAGTCCGTGTAACACCAGACTTTCACCCAGGAGACCGCTGTTTGTGTCCTGTGTGAAACTTGACTTATTATTTTAACCCAAACCATGATCTTTTCCTTAACCAAACCAAGTAGTTTTGGTGCCTAAACCGTTTCACGTTAACCACGTGTTAGAAAGGCTTTCTGGCAGTACTTCGGTCGCAGTGTGGTTAGGTTTCTGGCAGAAAGCGATAAATTCTTAAAATGTAAATGTTGAATTTATTTTGCACCTTTCTAGCATTACAAAGCACTCATTAAATATTGCCAATAACAACCTCTTCTTTATTAACCTTCTTAGATTTTGCTCTCCAGACCTTTATCATGGGGGCAGCAGATCAGAAAATTAATAATCTTTGAAACGCTCACATGGGTCGTTTTGGAACACACTGACAAATGACCTGTTTTGTTTTGTAGGTATGATGACTTGCTGAAATCTTCCCGCTGTTATCAGTGGTAATGTCCACATAGCAACACTGGCGAGGCGGCCATGAACGGAGCTCCAGTGTTCCGTGTGAACTTTCAACCTTAAAAGGTTTCCTGAGGCAGAGTCATGTGAAAGTGCAGCTAAATAAACCAAAAACACAAGTCTGGAGAGGGCTTTAAGCAGTAGGAGTGAACGTACATTATGTTAAGGGGAAGACAACATTTCAAAACCAAGTCCGAAGTGGTTTAAAGTTTAACATTTTCACAATCCGTTGAGGCAGCTTGAAGGAACTGAAATGTTTCTAAAAACAACTTTAAAGGGCAAATGTGTGTGTAAGTCAAAGTAATCCGACCACTTGGAAGAACTTCTATGTTTTCTCTGTATCCCCGTCATCCAATCAATTTCACCCGCAACTCTTCTTCATTCTTGATTCTTTATTATTCGTATTCTCCGTACGCAGCTCATCTGCCTTCCTCTTTGAAGTCGCTTTGCTGCTTTGTGGTTTCCCTGCAATCGATCCTGGATCGAATCCACGCGGATGTGTTGGCTGTTTGCTGTGAGAGACAGCAGTCTTCTTCTCTCACCACTATAAAGTCAGTCCAGAGAAAGCACTGGCACGGTTTCAGAGGAGACTTCAAATACACTGTCATTCCTCCAGACAGCCAGCATATAAATAAATATTTAGATAGGATAGCGTAACGTCTGAACATTGTGAAACTCATAACTTGTCGAAAAGCATACAGTGAGGATGAGGATGGATGTGACATCAGCCATAAAACTAACCATGGGAGTGTGGCCTCCAAACGACTTAAACACAAACACTTCAGCATGAATCGCCAGAGATATATTTCAGCGAATTTGTCTGTTTCGTGAAATGCCAACTCCTTTCTTCAGCCATTGTTTATCAATTTTTATGGCTCATTTTGGTGCTCTCTGGGCTTCTCTTATGCCGAAACAACTTCAATCAATTCTGTTTGTCAGCCTGACACCCTGCGAATGAAACCTTACAGCCGCAAATCCCCCTCCAGCAGCACAAAACCACCTGACAGCTTGTATTACGGAGAAATTGTGCCAGCCACTTCTCGGACATGGCATTTGAAGGAATAAGCAGTTGATTATCACTTGTGAAAATGCTTTTCTTTCAGCTTTCTTATCAGTGAGGGGGATGACCTTCAAAGCTGTGTGGAGGGATGAAGGGGGGTGGCCATCAGAATAAATTACAGGCTGCTACCCTTGTCAAAGAAGTCCTGCTGGTGGTTGTGACAGGGGTGTGTGATTCTCTCTCAATCTCTCTCACCCATACACACACTACTTCTTATAAAATGACGAACGGCACTGAAGGCTAAAATTATTACTGTATACTAGGTATGCACGTGCTAGATGTAAATGGGACAAAATAAAAAATGATAGGTATAGATTAACTCATGAAATAGCTGAATTCATTACTCCTGAATCTATGTTGTGATTTATCACCGGAGAGGTTCAACAAAGGCTGAATAAACAGGGGAAAAAAGTTGAAGTGATTACTCCGCCTACTCAAGCCCTCTGACACGTCGGGTCACAGTCTATCATCAGGTGAGTAGAGGAGCCAAGGCCTGCATTGAGTCCATCTTCTAACTCCCAACCTTTCCTTTCATAATTCATCCACATCTCACTCACTGTCTGTCACATCCACATCTCACAGTCACACTGATTCTCTGTGAAAATGTTTCTCTCTGTCCGCCTCTCTCAGACTGATCCCGGGAGTAGATGGCCACATTTTAAAGAGCAATAACTAAGATTTTTACAGGCCCCAGAGCATTAAATGACCACCATCCATCTGCAGGGGAGCTGACAGTGTTGTTGATCAATATCAATGACTCAAGGATCACTTGGCCAGGTGCTGACATTTCTCACTTTCCAAACGTTATGCTCCATTTTGGAAATCTAATCACATTTTTCAGCTGTTCTGCGAGGGGAGCACGGTGCTCAAGACAAGATGTTTCAGTCACCAAGGCTGAAAAACCTTGAAAGAAGACAAAAATTAGAGCAGTCATTGGTGTTGGGTCTGTAACATCACCCACAGGTTTCAGAGGGAATGTTTCTAAGCCTGATATTGGGGTTTACAGCTCGCCAACATCCTTGACAGTTACTAGGGTCACAAAATCCAAATTTGGGCATCAAGAAGGAGCTTGGGCAAGGACAGGTGAAGGTGGGAGTTACAAGTGATAAAAAGCATGAATACCATTAGTGTGCAACCCAAGAAATTACTTTCATGTACCACCAATTTGCAACAGCGTTTCATCAAAGGTCAAAAAAGAATGTTAATGCATACGCTCTTGTCATTAAAGCATGGTCATGCACTCTTAGAACAGATGTGTTAAAAACAACACATAATGTGTTAAATTTTAACACATGTGCTGAATCAGCTCAGGGACAACACATGTTGTGTCAGATTTGACACAACTAATGTGTCTGTTCCTTAACACATGTATTGTGTCAAATAGCTCAACGCAAAGATGTGTTGTTTTGACACAAAGATATGTTAAAACATGTTTTGATGGATTAGTGTGCAATTAAAACTTTGTGATTAAAAACATGTAATGTGTAAACAATTTCCATTTGCGCAAACAAGACAAACATGTGCATTTGTTAATGTAAATTTATTTCATAACATTTTAGACTTTCACACAAAAAATCAAGTAATTAAATCATATTGGCAGATCATCACAAATTAGCCAATTTACACAAAATGTTCAGTACCTTCTAAATTAAAATGTACTAAATTAAATGTAAACAAATTATCAATATGTGACTAAATTCATGTCAAGACAATATCGCAAAATAGCTATCTTTTTCCCAGTTATCTGGATAACTTTCGAACTCTGTAAATACTCCTTTGGATTGTTAAAATGTCCACAACCCTAAAAACAGTGCAATTCAATTTACAATATCTATTCAGAAATAATCATGTCCAGACAAAACACATGGCAATGAAAAACACAACAGCTAATTGGCAACAATTGTCATCTTAGTGCCTTTAACATTCAACAATTGTGTAGTTACATCCAAAGGGCAAAACATATTTACAGTGTAGTGAACATAACATCCAAGCTATACAATTTTGTACCTTGGGTTCAAATACAGCTCACTGGTGGTAAAGCTTGTCATAATATCCAAAGGTCGAAAATCAGAAGTTTCAGCAAGTGTAATCAGTTCATATTCTTTTGTTCTTTGTACTGCATAGGCATAAAAATGGTCATCAAAGTACTTGACTTTTAGGATCCTCACAAACATGAAAATTGACCCATTTACTGCCTGTGGCAAGATATGAATGATTTCACCAAACAAAGGCTCTTCTCTATGGTCTGTTCTCAGTGGCAGTATAGAACCAGTTCTACAAGTCTGGCCATACACATCAACACTGTGAGAGACAAAAATTGTACTAGTCAAAGAAAGGTCAGTTTCAAGGGTTAACCTCAAGTTGTCCAACAAGACATCTGCGTTTTTCAATGACCCCACACTAACAAGATAGGCATTGGTCACATCTATTTTCTTAGACAGATTATCATTATGCTTATAGTGATACATCTGTTGAACCTGATGTTTAAAAGCCAATGTCTTTGACACATTTTTGAAGTTACAAACTGCATGTGCTAGTCTTTTAAATGGATTGTGCTTGGCTTCAAATCGCATGCACCACAGTTTGGACAGAGGTCCAAACAAAACCATCATTCTTGGATAATGTATCATAAAATGATGTTTTGGAATGAGATTTGTGTCATACAGCAGTCTGTAAAGAGTATGGTGCTCTATTATCAGCTCTTTTAGGAATACAGCAAGCCCACTTGTAACAACTGGCGCAAAAATGATGCCGCATATTTCCCTCAGTAAAATGAAGAAACGCCAGTGTTGACTTTTTCTGTCTACAAGATCTCCTAATAAAAAGGGCAAGACCAGTAAAAGGCACCACATTTGAGTCGCTGTCTGTTTTACTGCACTCTCACTGGACCTCAAGTTCATTATGACACTTGGCTTGTTTTTCACATTCCCATATCCATACTGAAAACTTGAAATTCGGTCATTCAGCTGTTCCAAAGTCACCAGTTTCTCCTCATAAATGAAATGGCGCAGCATTAATTTTACCTCCAAAGGGGCTACACCTTCAAGTATATCATGCATTATATCAACACTTATGTTCTCTGTTACATGGAAATACCGAAGCTTATTCAAACACGAGTCCTCTTTCACACCTGTTTTGCTTGGTTCATTTAGGCTGACATGGTGCTTATAATTGTCTTTGGTGCGCAACTCAACTTCATCTTCATCATATATAAACTGTGCATGTGTTTTGTCGATCAGGCAAAACTGACAGAATTTGTTTGCGGAAAAACTTTCAAGGTATCCACAAAGTGAATGGATTGCCAAATTATCTGCTGTTAACAGGCAAACTGTACCATACAGTTGATGGCTTTGACCTTTTAACTCCACTGTTAGAGCAGAATTTTCAAAAAATCTTAAGTCATCCAGAAGTGGTTGCAAAATCTTGTCAAATCCATATACCTCTCTGTCAATTGAGTTGAACAGAAGACACAGGTGAATATTTGCAAGTGAGGAATTGCACTCTGGTGGCAAGTTCTTCAAGGTAAAATACACAGCTCCTAGCTTATGTATTTTTGTCTTGGAACCCAAAGGATTTGTTGTTTCAAGGTCATCAAAGTAAAGTTGTATTTGAAGAGCATCAGGGTACATTTTAAACAACAGGTGTGAGGAGAACTGAGAGCCGTCACAGTAATCATGCATTTTGTCATCAGTGCTTTTCTTATTCTGAAGAAAGAGGTCCTGCATTTTGTCATGTTGGAATAGAAACTTTAAAGTTTCAATGACCGATATGTACTGACATGTATCTGCTGCCAAAACCTGTTTCATTTGACCATGCTTTCTTGCAGTATCAGACCTGTGACCCAGGAAAATTTCTTGTGGTTTAACAAGGGAAAACCTCTCATTGAAGTACTTATTCATTTTATATTGTGTGTCCACGTCATCAAATATGTGTTTAGCACTTTCAAACTCCTTCATTAATACTTGAACAGCCTCACTGTCTTGTGGTACATCCAAACTACTCAACAAAGAAGCAGTAGACTGTTGCAAACTGTCTACAGTTCTCTCAAGCAACTCCTTTGTACAGTTTACACTTCTTGTCACATCTGTTAAAGTCACATTTGACGACGCATACATCTGTGCCACAAAAGAGGCTGCGCAGTCACCAAGATCAGCACGTTTTCTTGACTCTGATGCTACATCTACAGCATCACAGGACATCTCCAAAACATCAGAGATGGGATATTCAGTTTCAGCTAAATTGTTCAATGCCTCTCTCTGGTAAATGGGTTGAACTGAGACTGTGTTCGTTGGTGTAGAATGAGCTCTATGGAGATGCTTTGAAAATGAATTTAAGTTGTGATAGGTCCTTGGGCAGCCATCTTGGCTGCATATAATTTTCACATTTTGTCCATCTGATAAGCAATGTATTTCACGAAGATGCCAAACAAGGTTTCTCACCTCTGTGAACACAGACTCTCCACATTTTGGACAGGTGAACATTTTGCTTTACTTGCATGCTTTAAGCTGTAAAATCAGCTCCAGTACTTTGGTTTTTCTTTGTGAGGAGAACGGCAGATCGTAAACGTACTCAAAGAAGGTGAAGACAGAGCTGAGTGGTGCTGGATAGGACAAGTTACACACCCAGTATAGTTTGAAAAGCTTGTCCACAGCACACGTCAGGCCATCATTTAAAGGAATGGTTACTTTGTCATTCTTAGCAACAATGATGTACTGCCTGGTTGTACTCTTCAGATCACCGATGCATATCAGCTGGGGTTGGTGAGTTGTGGATGATGCTGCAGGATCGCTGCAAAGCGATCCAATACTCGTTCCAGCCTTAAATACAGGAAAGAGAAAAATACATTTTAGTGAAGTGATCAACTGCATTTAGACAAATACTTTCCTTGAGTAAATGCAATCTGAACTTGACTGAATACATACCGGTGCAAAATCAACCAGGTGTGTTATTGCGGATCTCAGACTGCAACGACTGGCACCAATCGGGGGGAGCAGGTGTGTTAGCAACACAAGGGTCGTGTAACAAGTCTCATCTGACAATGAAAAACATGATGTAACATTCATCAAAATATAGAAATGTCATGCAATAAATTATGGAGTGTGCCACTGGAATGACTTTTATTGTCTCTACTTGTGTCATATTCAGAATTGTTGAATGCCCCGTTTGGTGGATGGCTGAAATCAGAAATGTAGAGACTAAGGTCACCTGATTTGGCTTGTATGTGAAAAATAACTCCCCATCGGACAAAGCTGGACACAACTTGAAAAATGTATGCAGCCAAGATGCCTGCACAAGGACATAACTTAATTTCACTTACCAACCATCTCCATAGGGCTCATTCTACACCATCATCATTGAACACAGTGACATTTCAACCCATTTACCAGAGGGGCATCTAACAATTCTCAATAAGATAGTCAAACATATTTTCAAATCATTTGTGTGATATCTTTTTAACATTCACTTATTAATCAAGTAAAGACAGAATAAGGAGACTCCTTAATTTTATGATCTATTTAATTGTTTTACTTTCTAGTGGCACACTCAAGGCTTCATAATCATTTCCTGACTTGGATGGGTTTTGTTTACACAAAAATACCTTCGGTCTTCTCTTCAATACCCTTCAACAGAGAGGACACTCTTGTTTCCAGGGCGGCCACTGACTTGAGCTTGGGAATGATGTTGGCCTCCCATCTTCGTAAAAAGATGTCCGTCTTTCCACCTGTAAGCTTGCCAAACTCTGAGTCCAGCTTACACAGAGAAACAAAAAGACATTTTGAACAATATACCAAATATGAACAAACAAATATTAAGGCCTTAAATCAGGGAAATGAAAAGTAAAGCTGAATTGATTTCATATTTTGGCCACTTGGTGACAGCGGGGCAAGCTGAAAACACATCTTACATTATCAGCTAGAAAGAACACTAACACGTTTCAGCTACCCACTTCCACATCAAACAGACACAGAGCAACATTAACCTTTATTTGGAGTGGTGTTTTAAGGCAAGTCCAATAGTCCCTCTCCTTTTAGCTCTGATTTGGTTTCCACCAACTCCTGAGAAACATATCTGGCTCTTTAGCTGCTAAATGTTCCAATTTTCCAGCCGCTACTTTCTAACTTTGTCTGCTGTTTGCTGCTGGGCATGTTATGTACAGTGGGTTTATCAAAGCTTGTTTGCTGAAGACAGCTGCCTGCTGCTGAAAACAGGGTTGCTGAAAGCATAGTTTCTTAGAGATTTGGGTTATTTTTTCTGAGTGTTTGTCACTCTGGGCAGCACCTTCTACATCGATTCATTTGATCCCTTTCACATTATATAGTAATCTAGATGAAATGACTATGTACAATGTGAAAAGTGATGCTCAAGGTAATAAAACCACTGTGGCTTATGACCCAACTCTTAAAATACATTTCAAAACATTCATCAGATGATCACAAACATGACTCCAAATGAATGATAATATTGCTCTGTGTATGCTGGATGTGGAAGTACTGTTTGCTAACATGTTCACCATAAAATTTTATAAGCAAAACACATTTGAGAGGAGCGGGACTAAATAAGCCACTACCAGGGAACCAAGCAACTTACCAGACTTGGCATGTCCAAAAACCGTGGATACTCGTTGAATATTTCGGCAACAGTGGGGGAGTCTTTTGTAATCCAGGCTCTGCGACGGGTGTATGTTTTCTCCATGCCTGACTTGATAGCTGAAAGGTTCTCAGCTGAGGGCCGCAACCTTTTGATCAGGGTGACCCACTCATTTGTGCTGCTGGCATGCCCATCCTCCGTGGTATCAGGCCTCTCGGCTCCACTGCAATCACTGGTCACTTTTCGCTTACTGTAACGCCTCTGCCCTTGCTCGAGATTCCGCCTAAGATTGCGCAGTTTAGTCTCTAGGAATCCACAGTGAGAGACTGGATCATAGTAGTGCTCCTGAGAAAGAAAGGACATGTCAGTGAACAACACTTTCTAGTTCTCCTTAGTGGTATGTGGGTCATAGGCAACCAGATCAAACATTTGCTGAGAAAGTTTAATTAAAACAGAATAAAGGCTGTGGATTTAGCCTATGGAACAATAACAGATATTATATGCTGTAGAGCAAAAAGACCAACCCTAAAAAATTAAAAGTTACCATAAAATACACGATATACCATTCTCTACACCTACTAAACATTCACAGACGGTACTGCACTGCTCTGATGACCTCAGATATCCTGAAGGACAATAAATTCAGCAATGTATTCTGGAGCCTTACAGTGTAATGCCTTATAGTAATTAAATCAATTCAATTAAAATCAATTCTAAAACAAACTGGGAACCATTGTAATGATGCTAAAATCAAAGCAATTTGAGTGCAGTGTTTGGTTTGTTACAAGCTCGGCAGCAGAGTTTTTTACAAAAATAAATTAAAAAGGAGAAGTGTGGAATTTACATTATTAAAATACTAGTTTTACTTACAAATCCTTCCCCTTGTCCTGCCACTCGGACACTCAGGGATGGGAAGGTGGTGATGATGTTTTTCGCTACAGCCAGCTTCTCTGCACTAAGAGGGTAACTGGAAAATAGGACAAAAACATTGCCACTTCCTCATATGATGACACAGGTACCTTTTTTGTTGCTTCAGTACATTTCAGCCTTTTTAAAGTGAAATATTCATGCCAAGGTTTTAACAAAAGAAGTGTGATAAGGTGCAATACTTACAAACCACACCTCTCCACCAAATCAAAATGGACATGATGGATATGCATATGAGTATGCGGGAGTGAATGATCAGGGTTAGGATTTGTATTGCATTAGTATTAGTCTATGAGTAAAGGGATTCCAGGAGTCAGATTACATTCAGTTTTATAAAAAGAATAAATACTTCTGCTATGAAAAAAAATTGGTAAAAAAAGAGACAAACATCATTTTATACAGACTGAGATAAAGGTTCGTTGTGATGCAAGTCATGATAAAAGTGCTGTTAAAATTCCAGTTTGGGAGAGTCGTCGTTGGTTGAGCTTGACAAATGACTGAAGCATCTTAAAAGCACAAAAGAAGTCGACATTTGCAAAACAAACATGTTTAGGCACTTAGTTAAGGTTTGAGAAAGATCGTGATCCCGGGTAATATCGAAGAAAGTTGACTTGAACCACAAGACATGACACTGTTTATTAACATTTAACTGAACATATACAGGACTCAGGGTGAGAACTGTTCGCATCCTGAGTCTCTGGTCTCTGATCTCTGGTGTCAAAGTCCTGAGCTTTGTGCGCCCACAGTCTACCCTGACCACCTCCCTACGAGGCTTTTGCGGTATGAAAATGTAATGCTTCCACTCGAGAAAATGTTGCCAGTGAACATAATCCAGGCTGCCATTGCGTTTCCTACCACAAGGTAATTCGCAAAAGAAATTAGTAGATTAAAAACATAATTTCTAGTAGACAGGGATGCAATATCTTTGACAGCACAACGTGTCGTCCGACCTCGTCTGAAGGCAGAAGTGTTTATACCTTATCCGAATGGCTACACTTGAAGGTTGGGCAAAGAGCCTGTCATAAAAAGGGGTGAGGTGCAATAATTGTTCAAACTAGGATAAGGGCACACACTTTCTGGCAGTCTCTCCTCAAAGTCATCCGTATAGTAGCACTCGGTTTAACACATAAAAAGTGACAGTAGTTGAGTGATGAATGAAGAAAGAGAGCTTGAGAGAGAAGTTCAAACCTTGCTCTACCCTGATTCGAGGACTATTTAGTAAATAATGATGGTAATGATTACCAGAGAACAGACTGGGAGATACTATATTACTTTATCATTAGATAATGATTAGGGACAGTAGTAAAATTATTAGGGTGGAGGCTGAGTCTTATATTTCATTTTATGAAAAAGCAAGACCCTCCCCAGCCAAATTGAGATTTTCTGACCATTACTTAAAGGGTGAGTAATGGTCAGATAATCATGAAGTAATGAAGGACTATAACTACTCAGTATAAAATATCACTTTACTTGGGGGTGCACAAAAAGAGTAACTAATGATTAAGTAATGAGTAATGAAAAGCTCGTTACTAGTTTTGCGCCACTCAGCTCTTGATTCATAGTTAACCAGGAAGAACGTGGTCAGTATGTTGCATCACAGATATTTATGAACTAATCATTATCTAATTATGTATTAATATCATATCTCCCAGTCTGTTCTCTAGTAGCTCAACATCTCAACATGATCTATTACTGTATATGGTCCTCAAATCAGAGTTATTCTGGAACTACTTCTTAATGATTCATTAACTAACAGGTCCTTCCTGATTTGTTCCTCGCTCGTTCGTTAGTAACTATTTACATATGCGTGTACCGTATTGTACCCCAGTGCCATTATTATAGGCCGACCAGGTGATAAATGATCACCCAAACCCTCTGAAAGATTACAGTTTCTCAGTGGCAGTTGCAGAGTTGTCAGTTGTGTCAACGAAATCTCAATACCCCTTTTCAGTGATTGCAACAGTAGAGAAAAGTTACATATTTTTTATTGCTGACAATACAAGAAACTAATCTAAAGGTCTGAGTCACAGTGCCAAGAAGATAGAGGGAAAAGGGGAGAAACGGCACTTCTGATGTTTAATATTTTGGAATAAATGGTATCCACGTTCCTAACACATTCTGCCAGCAAGCGGTGAAGTAAAAACGCAACTGAAAAATTGACTATTTGTTATATCTCCATTCACAGAAAGAGCACAATCTGGCTTGTATCACTACACCCAGAAAATTGAACGATGCTGCAGTGAAAGAAGTGGAGATGTCCTTGTGTGCTTGGAAAGGTCGTGAGTCCTAGACTAGAGTGACTGATTCATTGATTCTTGTCTACCACAAGTAAGTTTTGATTAATTCCCACCGAGGTTATTCAACTCCAGATTACCACATTAATTCAAAACAGAGACACTAATCGACTGATAAAGAAAAAGTCAATGTTTTATCAACATTTTAACCGCAGTGTAAATCAGTAAAAAGGTATTGAGACCCTCTCTGATCACAGCATTGTCACCCAGTCGGCACCAGATAGATCATTAAAATTTCATGTGAACAGTGTAAAAAATTAGTGTTCATAGACATTTCCAATGAACAGCCTCAGTCTTAAATAAGGCAATAACAACACAGTGTGAAGTAAATGTGGGTGCTACATCAATTACACCTGGAGTGGTATCCAATATCCTATCAGCTTAGAACCAGTATGTTAAAAGTAAAACTAATCTGTTTTTTACAATCATCTACTGTAGTACAGCACATATTTTTTCATTTGAATTACTTAATGGTTGGATTTCTTCTAAGCAGACGATATGAGGCTAAAATTTTAAAACTGCTCTAGTCAATATTTTTATCAACAATGGGTCAAATCATATTATTACCCAACTCTGCAGGTCCCCACAGCTCTACTGAGCCTTTTATCCTCTTTTAGCTCATTGTTTTGTTTTAACGCCCCGCGACTTTACTGTTTTGGTTCGCTCTCACGGCTCTCATCAGTTTCCAGTTGTAGCAGGCAGCTGTTTTCAGTGGACAAGTTCTAAAAACCCACTCCTGCTCAGCACCAAACGAGAGACAGACAAAGTTAGCAGCTAGCTAGTGAACACAGTGGAGCATTTAGCAGCTTAAAAAAGCTGATATTTCTCTCAAGAGTTGGTGGAGACCAAAACGGAGCTGAAAGGAGAGTGAATATTGGAAATGAAAAAGACAACTGTTTGCTAACATGATCGCCATGCCGACTTAAGACAATAATATATCCATTTTGTCTTTTCAGCTTGTTCCGCTGCCCCCAAGAGGCCAAAAAATCAGGAAATAGTGCTTTAAGATTTATTTTGTTTTGATTCTTGAATGGAATAGTTTGATTTCCATCTAATAAAGCAATGACTGACTTGCTTGACTTACCAACACATTTGAAAACGTAGGTTGTAGTGTTGATGCTAGTATGATATCACAGGAGTAAGATGCAGAGTGTGATACTATTCCTTAGAGAGGAAGGCTGCGTTCTTTTGTTAATGTCTGTGGGTTCTTTTCTACAGTTTGATGTGTACTTTGAGCCCTATCTGATGCACACAGCATGTCAAGATCGATATATGCGCCTATAATTCAGAGTTTCTAAAAGCATGTAATTAATCTCACACCCTGCTGACAGCCATCCAACATTTTGAGTGATTCCTCTCCTTTTCATGCAATATCTATTACCACTGCAAAGTTGAGTAGCATGAGAATGAATTACTTAATTATTTTTTTCATTGCTTAATTATTAACAATTTAAGATCAAGGGCCTCGCTGCCATTTTCCCATATTAAGTGAGACTGTGACAGTACTGAAGATCCACATCAACCGAGTCACACAGCTCACTTTCTATTCATGTACAGTGTTTTAGCTCAAATGAATATTTTTAAGGTATGCCTTTTTGCATAAATATGCATTTTGGGGGAAAAACTGCGACAGTATCCATTGGCTTTGATGCAATGAGCCACTGTTAATTGGCTATAAATGTAGTTATGATTGATAGTCTCAAGGAGATGGAGACAAGCTCTTAAGCTTGTACTAACAGGCCTCCTGCTGTTTTATTGCAGCACATCAATAACCCTGCAGTATCTCCAGCAGTATCTGCACTCACACTGTTGCTCTGCTTGTCCCCTTTCTTTCACTCATCAGATAGGGGCCTCCCAGGGCTTCCTCAGTGAACAAGTTACGTGCCTGTTTTGGGCCCCATCCTTTATGAACAGTTATCAATCTAGGCTGGCAACATCAAGGTACTTGTGATGAATGCACACAAAGAAAGCTTCAGAGAACACGGAGTGCAGTTTTTTCACAAGTCTAATGCTTAATACAGTATATCAAAGCTTTGCAGGGGAAGAGACATGGTTTGTGTAATTATTTATCATTCCGAACATTTTCCATTTCTTGATCTAATGTGGCTCTTTTTGACAAAGAAAATGAATTTATTTTGCTGACCACCACAGAACAAATAAGCTTTTTTTTTTTTGCACACGTGTACCATGTTGCAGACACCTTTCCCAAGTAAGCAACTGCAAACTCTGTGCTTTCATGAAGATTAAATAATAAATGGTAAGCTGTTTATTTATGCTTGCCAGAGGGGAAAGAATCTAGAACTTGGTTGGTCGCTAAAAGACGTTTTCAGGGGTTCTTGTTGATCTGCGCATGTCTGACTTACACCTTTGAATAATGAATAGAGATCTATTCTTGGATAGTGAACATTGCACCTTCTCTTCCTACTATGACTGACAACTCTGTGTGACCAAAACATTGAAAAACAAATGCAAACTTGCAACAATCTGGTGGCAAACTTGTATTAAAGGGTAGACACAATTTATGCATTTCACGCATTTTATGAGTACAAATAATTTGGAATTCCAAATACCAAAGAAAACCACTTACAAACACATTCACAAAGCTGAGTAAGGTACATATTTGAAGGTAAGCATACAACTTTCCAAGCACCAGTCAGTAAGCACAGGTACTTTCAGGTATAAGCTTAAACCTCCTTTAGAGGGGTGATCCACTACTTTTTAATTAAAAAGTCTGACACTAGCTCTCTTGCAACAACATCACCTCTATCTTTTGTTTTATGTATTCACGAACACCCAAATTCGAGCCTTAAGGAATATTGCATTATGCGTGAGTGTGTTTGTGTGCCTGTGGTAAATGTTACTAAATGTGTGTGTGTGTGGGCATACTAGCGTGAATGCTCCTTGTTTGTGTGTGTTTTTGCGAGCGTGAACAAGTGCCTTCAAAAAACTGATATCCAAGGAGATCTAAAGACAAATAGCTGCAAAGGTAGCGGGCCTAGCATGACAAGTGTAGATAAGCGATTATGTGTTGGTTTCAGCGGAGCAGGTGATTCCTCAGCCCCGCAGGCAGGGGGTGAGGCATTTCTGCAGCGTGGGGAGACGGCAGAAACATCAAAAACTCAGCAAGCTGGGAGCTCCGGCTACGCCTTGCAAGATCAATGATAGGGGTTACATCTACAGCTGTTCTCACAGGAGGTTTTGTTGCTAGAAGTGTGAAAAATGAATCACTGCACTGATGTGGTGTGTTCATTATGTCCACTTTTGATGTGAAAAAAATCTAATTGGTAAACATGAGACAAGAGCCTAGAGGAGATGAGAAGAGGTCACTGAAAAAGCAGGTAAACAAAAGTTTTAAAAATGGAACGGCTTAATAATTACATTGTGGTCTTTTCCATGTGATCTGCGGATGGGAATGGTAATGTCAAAAATAATTAGAAACTCTATTTGTTAACATGAGACACAGCGTGTTTTCTCTAGTTTCCCCTGCTGCAGTACCTTACCATGTCCTGTTGATGAAGCTACAAACCTGCTGTCAGCATGACCGTACATCCTGCATCCTCCCACTGCGACAAAACTTAAGGCTCACATGAATAATTTGTCCATCTGGGAGCAGTCTATTTAGCATAACTGACTCATCTATCTGGGCATGAAGCATGGGGGCCGGGCTAAGATTGCCACCAACTTTTTGCAAATTTTCTGGGTGATTTTACACCAAATGGATTTACGGAGAAGTTATGTTTTCCCAAGTTCACGACTACATCAAATTGTCTGTGAAGATGCCGCCCCCTGATATATAAATAACTGATCCATCTCAGGATGAAAATAAGATGTATGGCGCTCAGTTGGTTTCCATATGGCAGCAATGCTGGATAATTACTCCGTAATTACCTTGAATGTTTGCACTCTGGACCATTTGCCTCACCAGCTGTCATTGCTGAGGCATCTGCTGGATATCGCGGCATGCAGTGGCTCACACCTTGGTCCCCCTTTGACCACCCAGAGCCACATGCTCATTAACTAACATAAAAAGTACAGGCAGCAGTGCCTCTACCTCCCCTTCTAGCTTATTTGTTCCTTTACCCACTGGTCCTCTCAATAAATGCCATATCTCCATGACTTAATAGGATCTTCAGCCGCATTGCATCACTGTGAGTTCATCCTTAATAAACAGAGGCGGCTGCTTCTTTGGCAGCTGCTTGAACCGCTGCAAATCAGCCAAGACTAGAAATGCCATAACTGAACATTAATGAGTAAATTATTGGATATTGATATACTGTCTTACCTTGTCTCACATAGACACTTAAAGGAGATGAGGAGAAATACATACATATCTTCCACACAGACTCTACAGTGTCACACATCTCTCATGTCTTGCATCCCAGACCAACAAAATCTAGACAATGTTTTTGTTTTTATTTTACGAAAGGGTTCAAAGCTGCATATGCATCTTTTCACCTTGAGGCTTCTTCTTAGTTCCTCCCTCTCAGTTGGTCAAGGTCCCGCCTTAACACTTGTCACTCATCTTGACGAGCTGTCTTGTATGAATGCATCTAGCCTGAGGCTGAGGTAAGTACCATCAATAAAGACACCACAGGCACCGTTGGTAAACACAGATGATCGGCGGTATGTCAAGCAATTCTGATTTTCATGCTGGTATAGAACTTAGATTCTCACAGAAAGCACAAACATTTCCCCAAGCAGCAAAGAAAACTGTGGATTTTAACTGTGGACATATTCGTTTTATTGTTTATTTTTGCAGGAACAGCGCATAATTAAAAGGAATTGCACCAGAGTTAACTAGCAGCTAATTTACATCTGTTGTCCCGACACTGTATTCATTGTTTTAAGTTTTAAAAGTTGTTCAAAGAATGAATGTTTAGCTGTCTGACAGACAGAAGAATACAAACTGCTTTCGCTGCTTTTGACTGTGTCGTGTGCTGCTGGATGATCTCAGAGGCCTCGCTGGCTCATATCTGACAGGCATATCTGATTCGTATTTTGGAGACAGTGCAGTGGTGCAGGGACAGGTGTAATCTGTTTGGATTTTTGGGTTGCTGTCAAGACTGCAGCTGCATTTTCAGCTGTCAGATAAGCCATGCATTCATTTCCCTGAGCAATGCTGCCTCTGCTGTTTTGTAATTTGCAGGTGAGGGATTGCCGATCTCCTGGCCTTGTGTTTATTTTTGAAGAAATCACATTAACCTCTATAACTGGATAATTCTTATTCTTCACACACAGTTATTTTGGGAAAAGCTAGTTGTGTAAATAATTTAGGTATGTATGAACCTTTTAGCAACACAAAAATGTTTTTCTTGTAAAACACATCAAGCAAAACATCTCAAATTTCATCTCTCTTTTTCCTCTGATCAATAATTCATCCAAAGAAATGTTTCCACGTGTTCATAACCTTATGCCAGAAAGATTTAATGTTGTGCTTCATACCACATAATGATGGGAAATCCTCTTCTGTTTCTCAATAATATTTTAGTCAATATCTCACGTATATCCCAGCTGTGCAGGAATGCTTGTCAAACTAGAGGGAGTGTGTTTAGGGGTTGAAAGTTTATAGAAAAATCAATGGCAATCAAATGACGTCAGTGATGTTTGAGAGAGCATTTAGGCATAGGAAGAGTTTCATATTTGTTTTATTGATTCTCAATTGGTGAGGCTTTACATATTTATACAGTCTGTGACTGCGCACAGCTAATCACTCAGGCTGGGAATCAAATTGCCAATCACATCGCTCGTTATTGTGACTGTCCTACACGCTGTCGCAGGAAACAGCCAATGTGCCACGGCATGGGCAGGGCACTGCTAAAGAAATGCAGACAATCTCCTCGCTGTGCTCCCAATGAAGCAGAGGAGATGTGCAGAACAATATCATTTGATTTCCCCACAGTGCAGCTCGCAGGCATGCCAGACTGATTCTCCACACTCCCTGAGGATCAACACTCCAGGGCTCCTCCAATCATCGGACTCCGTGTGAAGTTGTTATCTGCCATTTTAAAACTTGGGAAGTTTAGAAAAAAGAGTTGATACTTTCCTGTATTATAGGTTGGCCGAAACGTAAAGGAGCTGTGTGGCATTTTGGGAAATAAACCTATTTTCATTCTTGCCAAGAGTTAGATGAGAAGATTGAGACCACTCTCATAACGTACGCTAAATATGAAGCTAGAATTAGCAGGCACTTAGCTAGAAACAGGCTCTGTCCAAAGTAAAAAAAAAAAAAAAAAAAGCATTTACCAGCACCTCTAAATTTGACTAATTAACACGCTGTATCTCATTTGTTTAAGCCGCATGACAACAAGACTCCAGGAAGTCACTGCAACAGAGCAAGAACTTCTTCCAGCACGTAACTCCCCATAAAAGCACAATTTGTCATTTTTTATTTCTGTTGTTTGTGCAGGCTACCTCTTTCCCCCCCGCTCCCCGTCTTTATGCTAGGCTATGCTAACTGTCTGCTGCATCTAGCTTCATATTTAGCATACAGATATGAGAGTGGTATCAATCTTCTCATCTAACTCTTGACAAGAAAGCAATTCAAACTATTATCCAAAATATTAAACTGTTTGTTTAAGAAAACGGAGCATTTCAGAATTGGACTTTTTCATTATTTGCAGAGGACAGTAAATTAGTAGGTAAGCCGATGCTGCACTGACTTTGTATGTTCATCTGATAACAATTGGACACATTTATAATGAGACAACACAACCTAAAACTATTCTGAAATAATTAATATTTATTGTCATGACACCCACTCAATATGACTTTTTTTTTAAATTTTGATAAGGATGCATTAGAAACATATCAAACTCTTTGGTAGAACAATCTAAGTAACTGTGCCCAAAGCTAAAGCCAAAAAATGAAAACGTCAAGGTTACTAGTGCTAGAAATCATTTTGAAATGTTAACAGAAGGCTTCAGATGCTGCTGTGTATAAAAAGAAAATCAGAAAAATTAATGGATTTGAAAGAAATGCTAACAAAGGCTCCATGTACCCAATGTTCTCCAGTAAAAAGAAATACAAAGATATGTAAAAGGCCCAAAGTACCACAGTGTTTATTGGATAGTCATTTCTATTTTTGCATCTCTTGGCTTCATGAGCAGCCACACACAGTGTATCTGGCACCGGGGAAAAAAGAGGATTAATGGTTGCATGCATGATACTGAAGGTTATTCTACAGAGCAGAGGTCAAAGTAAATTACACATAGCATGCTGAATGAAAGTGTGAGGGTTTAATGAAAGAAATTCTATGCCACACCTGAACTGGGGGGACGAAAGTGGATGAAAGGTAATTGTGGTTCATTAGAAAAAGTGCTTTTGGAGCAGAACTCTGACATTCCCTTAGGATGAAATTAGATTTCAGGGGATCAGCATGACCTGGTCTTTAATTTGCTTCTATAGTTTCCCTTTTCTGGAGGGTCCGCTGCCTCTGACCATTCGTATGATGCCCTTCTATGTCTTGACTGGCTCTCAAACCTCTTCAGTTCTGCAGCAATTATTGCTCTTCGAAACATTTTAGAAGCCTGCTTTGCTTCTCGTTAGGAATTCATGCCCTGCTAAGCATTGGAGCAACACTTTGACTGTGGAGAGGGAAACTACTCATCCTGTATTCTCTATAAAAAGCATCAATACATATCGTATATATCTCTGAACCTCACAGGCTGCAAAATAACCACTTCCTGACAGCTTAACCACAGGCGTGCATTAAATACTCCATTCTGACAGCATTTAACCAGTGAAATTATCACAAACGCTGTGATGCTCAAGTAAGACTGCCACTCTCCTAATGGCTGTTGAGGGTTCATTCATCCATTTAATTGCATTAAAACATGATGTGTCACCTGATTATAAAAAGGCAAATAGTGTTTTTCAGGCTGTGAAACTGGTCTCATCCCTCTGCAAAGCGGCAGGCTATAAAGAGACATCCCTCAAAGGAAGGGAAAGAGATTTCTTTAGGATAGTACAAAAAAAAAATCAACACATTTTAAAGAGTAACATTGAGCATATGGGAGATTCTTGGATGGCAGTCGAAACATAAACTAGTCTTTTATTTCTCCTCTTTGGAAGGCCTTCTTGGAAGCTGCAGCATCAGCAAGAAACTAAAAAGGGACATAAAACAAATCCAAGTCCATTAAGTCAACCAGTAGCCTGCTGAAAAAGAAAAAAAAACATCAAGTTGATGCAGGATTTAAATATTGGAAATCACACAATGCGGAATCTGTAGGGACAGCTTGTTTTTTAAGTATCAGACACATTAAAAACAGAGAGGACAATGAAAGAAACATGATCAGTAAAAAACAGACAAACAAGCTGACAGACTTTCTATAAGCTCCTTTGACAATTACCATGACCTGATTTTCACTCTTATTCTTGTGTTGTGTGGTGAAAATCAATCTCAGTTTAGATCTCTGTGTGAGTAATGTTCGTCGTGTTTTATATTCCACCTGCATGCTTTGTAGAACGCACACCTCAACAAAGCCTGTCAGTGACAGAGGGTCATCATTCTTGAATATATTGTCAGTCAGCGCAGATTGTCTCACATTGTCTCTCCTATGGGAGCCATCTTTGTGTATAGGAATCAGGGGATCCACTACTGTGTAAGGCGATTTCTTCAAAATCCACACAATAGGAGAATTATAATATGGTTGCTATAGATTACGCTTTTCATGTCCCATTTTCTTGTGATCTATACTGAGCATTATTTATACCCATGATCCAAATTTCAAGCATGCTGTCTGGTCTCTCAGGGCTTCTGTTGCCCCGAGGATCTGCACAGAACCCCTGCTAATTCCCCTGAAGTGGTTTTGCCATTTACTGTACAAGGTGATTTCCAAAGTCTATCTAGAAAATTACTAGTGGTGGAAAAAATATTCAGATCTTTTACTTAAAGAGGTACTGCACACTTAAACATGTTTTTTGAGCTGTAAACTAAATGATATGACTGTACTGTGAAGAAACACATCAATGTTGGCGTTAATATTGACATTTCTTACCAAATGTATAAAAATCAGCATTTCATGAGTTGAAAATAGCTCAACACACCATCTACTGTTTTAAATCAGCCTGACATCTACGTCATGAATTTTTATTTTTTTTTAAAGACTCTAATCAGTGTCAGTCAGTCATGTCCCCTGACGCACACGCTACATAGCCATGAGGCCACGCCTCCTACAGTTGTTCCCTCACTCGCTGCATTTTTTAAATTTGCTGGGAGAGAGGGTTGAAGCTGAATTTGAGGGTGTAGTTACACAAGCTGCACTGATTCATATTTTTATATTTACAATGGATTAAATGGCTGTGTGTAATGTGAAAGGGATCGCTCATACTGTAGTAACAAACCCACAGATTATCATCATTGTTTAGGGTTTCTTTTCCAGCTGCCAAAGCAGCTGCCAAAGCAGCTGTTTTCAGCGTAAAAGCTCTAATAAACCCACTGTACGCTACCTGACCAGAACCAACCGACAGACAAAGTTAGTGACTAGCTGGTGAATTATTGTTGGACATGGATTATTGGACTATTATTACTAATGCATTAATGTGTATACAGCCTTTTAGTGTTTTAGCCGGTGGAAGTGTTGCTAATATGAACTACTCTGTATACTGTTTAGTTTAATCTATAACAATGCATGATATTTTGCAAGCATGTCAATTCTAATGTATGTCAAATCTTAATCTGCAAAGTAATTAGTTGCAGTACAATAAAAAGTACAACGTGCACCTCTGAGAAGTAGTGGAGAAGCATAAAGAGACATAAAATGGAAATAGCCTTGAAAGTACAAGTACATCAAAACTCAGCTTCACTGCAGTATTTAAAAAATGTACTTTGTATTTTCCACCTCTGGAAAAAACAATATTATAATGTGGTTGCTATGGAATAAGCTTTTTATATCCAATTTTTTCATTGCTATTTTACCAGGAGCATTTTTTTATACCCATAGTTCAAATTTCAGGCACGCTGTCTGGTCTCTGAGGGGCTCTTCTGCCCCAAGGCCCTCCACACATCCCCTGCTAATTTCCTGAAGTGTTAATCAAGGTGAGAAACTCGGATGAAAAACCAACCAGCCACCAGGCAGAAAGATCCCATGGCGCCACTTCTCTCTTTCCTTCCCTTCTGCACATTCTCTCTCCTCTTCCTCTTCTCCCCCTTCCTCATGCCAGTCCCTCCTTCATGAGAGAGGCTTGTTTCTCTGATCTCCTGCCTGCAATATGAGGCCCTGCGGGACACACTTGGCCATATCAGTCCCATGGGGTCCCCCCTGTACTGTCAAACTCTCCCGGGGCCGTCTTGCCTCTTATCCTGCTTCAGCCTGCTGCCACTCAACAATGCTCATTTGAAGGAAGTTCATTCATTATGTAACGCTGTCTTTAATTATTTATCCTCCGCTGAGCTTCCATTAACATGCAGGGAGCTCATCCGTTTCCACCGTGTTCGACAGTGGTGATCCGTGTGTTTGCCACCTTAAATGCTAATAGTTGTCACGATGTATGTCATACAGCTCCCTGCAGACCAGCTACGAGAATTACAATTCATGCCAGGTGTTAAATCTTTTTGAAATTTTTCCCTTTCCTCTCTAATGGCTAGGAAGTGAGTGTATGTGTTTAAAGGGGTTTAAGTGTGGGAATTTTAAGGATGGGGCAGCTTAAATAAATATGAGCCTTTGTTTAATCATCATTAACCCTTGTGTATTTAAAAAGCCTCAGTGGACTCTTAAACTGGCCTCCCAGTTATAGTTGTTATCTGTCCAGGTCCATGGGTTTAAGCGTTCAGCTCACCAAGCCAATACGCTGTTTATAGGACGTGACCTTAGCTTTCTCTTTAGACTGCTGTCTGCTCGTAATTTTTTGTGTCAGAGCGACTTGAGCCAAGCGATGTGGTTGAGTGTTGGATCCCTTCCAAGAAGTGTCCCTTTATTGATTTGAGTCTTTTATTGCACCATCAATAGCCATTAGGGTTTTTATATTTTTATTATACTTCTTCATTAAATGGCTTTATGTAAAGACGCTGCGGCTAACTAAAACTGTTGAGCAGTGTTTAAAGTTGAATCAAACTGATATTGTTTTTGTCTTAAACTATCTCCAAGACTCTGAAATATTCATACGTAAGGACTTGGATCCAAAGTACTTTTTGTTTATCATTTGAATTATTTAAAGAGTGCTGTGTGACCGAATTAAGTCGGATCACTGTTTACTTTGCACTTACAAATCTAATGTTATTATCCAGAGATCTTACTGGAGGAGGTGGCAGATTGAGAAAGGTTTGGGGTGGGTGACGCTTTTTTATCCTCGTTTTGGTAAAATCAATAAAGAACTGATCACAAAAATGTTGAAAGGAGAACTTTAAAAAGATTGGAGGGTTTGACTGTAAAGTCTAGAGAAGACTGTTTGATGTCGCAGATTAAAGAAATGGTTATATACAACTAAGAAAACTTTCAAGTGGTTGCCAAGTTTGTGCTTATTTGTTTTCAGCTTCAACTGAGTTTGAATCTCTGAACAACACCAGTGATTCTTTTAAATTTCATTGGCATTTTAATAAAGTGGTTCCTCATTTCTCCTGATTGTCATGGGTTATATAATTTTTTTTGCTTGGTTTGTTTTATATTGGTCTGTCTCTGATTGTGCTGTGTTTTATATTGTAATTTGTTTTTTCTTTATCTAGGTTATTTATTCATTTAGATTGTGTGTGTGTGTGTGTGTGTGTGTGTGTGTGTGTGTGTGTGTGTGTGTGTGTGTGTGAAGCACTGTGTAACTGTGTGTTTTAAAAAGTACTATACAAACAAAGCTTTACTTTCTTATATAGTCTGCTGGGTTTCTTGTTTTTTTTTTCCACCTTTTTGTCACTAAGTAAACTGTTTATTTTCATCAAATGGCCTCTATTTTGATTTCTTTCTTTCATTGTGTGTGGATCTCTTTTATTCCTCTCGTTCTAAGGCTTTGAACCTACGCACCTGAGACATCCACTTTGGAAAGGTAAGCACCGACATCTTCACCTCCATGTTTAAAAGTTTCCGCGGTATGTGTAAAATTGCGACATTGACTTTGCAAAATGATCACAAGTCTTTCCTGTGACAGGAGAAAAGGAAATTGCTGCTTGGATCTCACTATCAACAGGTACTCTTTGGAGAGATCAGGTTCAATTTTAAAAAAGGGACACGAAGAAGCTGAGCTGACTGAAGATGTATGAGGCAATTAACTACTGATAAAAGAATTTCATTAAAAGCATTTATATAGGAAATACTTCACATATTTCAACCATCTTGGATAATGTCAAGGTTATCATTGAAATGATGGATAAGCAGTGTTTTTGATGTTTAAAATGTATCTGTATCATGATAATGGTTCTTTTTTTATATAAACCACCAATTTCCTAGGATACTGTATATATATTTACTTTTGCTTTAAAAGATAAGAGTGATTCGGAGTCAAATCTCTCATATTATTCTGTTATGTGGTCAAAAGTCAGTGGGATTTCTGCAGTTAAGGAAATAAGAGTTTCTTGTGGTTATCTCCGAGTCAGTGCAGGGAGCTCGTCATCCTTGGTGTTTAAGCATGAAGGACAAAAAGGTCAGATGACAAGCTGTGAATGTGACTTGCGTCTTTGTAAAGTTGGTAATGGAAAAGTTGGGATTATGGTCTTCTGTGTAAAGAGTTCAGGTGAACAGTACTGCACCTGAGCCAGAATGAAAGCCACAATGTCACGGAAGATCAAGCCCCTCCCTGTCAAGGCCTCTGGCCCAGAATACCACAGAGCGGGCCTGTCACAGGGTTACACAGCGTAGGCAGGAGGTGCTTTCGAATGCATACCCAGGGACCAACACAGGTCAACACTTTGAGCTTCCAGCTCTTCACTTTTAGGGAGGCGATCCAAAGGACCTTGAAGTGCTAAAAGCGAACACCCGCGCTTGCTTTCATGGCCTCGGGCAGGAGAGGCATCAGTATGACATATAGAGTCCGACGGCGGCCTTAAACTGTCTGTTGGTGTGGGACATCCTGCAGAGCACGAGAGCCCACCTGGGGCTAAGGCAAAGAGTTTGACATGTTGCTGCCCCTGCTGTGGTGAATATAACCAGAGATATTGCTTGGGGGCCCTTCTACATCTTCAAAGGGTCAGCTAGATCACCTGTAGTACCACTTTTATTGTAAACAGATTTATGTGAACCCCAGCTAGTGTGTGTACAGTAGCTAACTGTGATCTAAATAAGCAATGAAGCCAGATGGCATCAGCTCAAACAGGCAGTGTTTTAATGACATTTTGGAGTTGGCCCTGTGCTTGTGTACAGGAAGTCACTGTTCCCAAAGGCTTGGATGTATGAAGTAAGAAATTAGTTTTTTAATTGTGATGATGGCAAAGCAGATTTCCATTTAAAGCAGATTCAATAAAACAAGTTCAGTTTTTTATTAGACGTTTTAACAGAATTCATTTTACATCAGAGGAACAAACAAGACCTTCTTCTTCATCTGTATTTATGAAACTGTCCTTCCAACAAAAATGACAGTGCCATTTGTTTTAGCAAATGCCCAATAGTGACATATGTTCAAGTAACAAAGATCTCTAGCAGCCCTAGGAATTATTACTCTAGTCCATCGGGAGCAAAGGAAGTGGTGGTGTGATGTTGTTATAGAGCCACTGACATGGTAGACCGCAGTTTGCTTCCCGTTTCCTACCAATACTCAACGTTGCTTTAACCAAGTAGTTATTTTAACCTAAACCATGATCGTTCCCTGAACCTTGTTATGCTTTTGGAAGGCACTGGGAAATTATGTTGTCCTGCCAATAGGGCTGTCAGATCAGAAAACACTTGTCTATGTGTCGTTCTGGAAATTACAAATGATCTATTTTGTCATTTGTCTTAGAACAAAGTTTACTAGGGAACAAAATATTCAGATATCTTGCCTTATACTTTTCGCCCTGTGACAGGTTTCATTCCAAAATTATTGAGAATATTGGACTTGTGGATAAAATGCTTCACATCATGACAAAAAGTATTTTTCAGTTAAGAAGGGAACATGTCACTGAAAAATGACTGAATAATTACAGCCCTGGTAAAAGGTGTATGTAGATCTTTAGTTATTGACATAAAGATGAAACACATGCACAGCTTCCTGTATTCCTTCAGGGTAAAAGCTTTTACCTGAATAATGATCAATAAGAAGCAGCTGATACTGGTTGACAAGGACAAAAAAATCAATATCATAATTTTGTAACTGGAGGGATTATGGAAAATAAAAAACATACTGCGTTCTGAGCCCTGAGGTAATTGAGAGTGCTGTCAAAGCATCTAACCAGTTAGCATCACCACAGACTCCTCAGGGGGTCAGTGCACCCCCACTGCAACTGTTGCACAGTTTAACAAGGGGACAGTCATCTATAGGTCCTTTGTGGTGAGTTTGTGTGTTCAGCTGTGTATGTGGGACAGTGGCCAAAAGAAGGGACAACCTTATACATAAAACAGATGTCCTCAAAGCTCCCTCCATCATATGAGGAAGACTTCTAAAAGCGTTGACTCCCACAGTCAGTTCTGGCACTTAAACTGCCGAGGTCACACCTCCGCATCAGAACAAAGATGTCTGACAGATGGTGCCAAAAGTAAAATGGATTGTGAGACCCAGCTTTGACTCAGCTCTGTCTGTGATCTCCCATGAGTACCTTGAAGCCATGGGCCATCATCGCAGGGGGAATGCAAACTTTCAGATGACAAAGATGGATTTGATATGTAAGGGAAAGTACCGAACGTTAAATTTGAAGACCTGTCCCATCTATCAGTTCACAATAGGCATATGCACTTTAACGATAACACATCATTCCTTTCCTCCTTTACGGAATACACCTCCATTTTTTGATGTGCAGATAAATCTGGAGGTGACTTTTTGGTGCAGAGAATAGTACAGGGAGGCTTTTCTTTTTTCTTTCTTTTTTCTTTTTTTTTTTAGAAAACTGGGCAGCAGTTAAGAAACTCTATCCCTTTGATATAAGCTCAGGATAGACAGCTCTGAAGTAAAGTAAGCTGCAAAGTACGGTAACTCTCACAAGCAGTCACAGAGTGCCAGAGAAAGAGAGGAGTTTGTTGAGGTCACTGTTAAACCCTGTAGTATAGGGTGCACAACAATAGATTTAGTGGAGGAAAAAAAAACACACTTTACAGGTCCAACACTTAGAAAACCTGAGCACACAGGGGAGAACTCTTGTTGTGCTTTAAAGTGCTAAAGAATTCGCAGATCCCCATTTTCTGGACAGATGTGTTCAAATAGAAAAAGAAGAAAGAAATCTCGGCTGTTATGCTGTCTTGCACGAATGGCGTCTGTTGTTCTGCCCGTTCTTTCTTACAGTACAGTTATAAGAATTATTCAAAACAGCATCAGCTGTCCTGTAAATTTTCCACTTTGCATTCTCTATTTGCGCTCTTTCAACCCCCCCAGCCCTCATCACTGTAAACATGGCTTATTAAGGATAGAATAGTGTTGTGTTTTAAGGATCCATGCAAAAACCGTCTCCTGCATGTTATGTGTTTGAAGGGTGAAGTCTTAATCTACAGAGCCACATTGATGCAGAGTGAGCAGCCTGTTTGGTGGCAGCGACTTGGCGTCACTCAGTGTGAATTCTGCTGACTGTGTTCTCCTGGTGGGCATCAGAGGAAGCAGGAGAGCAAGAAGATAGAGACCTCAGAACCTTGTACGAGCAGCCAGCCATACAAAATGGGAAACGTGGTCCGCAGGACCTTGAGGGGAAGCCCCGATAAGAATTTTGTCTTATCATAAATCCCACAACTGAATTATTCATACGCGGCAATTATATCCTATCTCTTATTTGGTTCAGAGTAGAATGTGGGCGTGAAAACAGTTCTTTGAAGTTTGGAAATGTTGGCCGCTGGCTCAGGGAACAAGTTAACAAAAACATTTTTTGCATTAGCAGTGGATGCTAGTGTAGCCTGCTTTGATTACAAATGACAGCTCACTCTCATTGTCTCATAATTATTCAGGACAGAAGGGTTTTTTTCTTTTCTGCAACAAGCAGACAATGCGCAGTGACAGCCAGTTGGAGAGAGATGTGATTTATCATTTTGTTTAACATTAAAACTCCTCTGCTGTGCAAGCATTGGTGGGCTATGTGATTAGATTTAAAATATGCTCTCAAGTAAACACAGCTATCAGTGAGACTTATAGGATCATAGTTATTGTTTGTGTCGTGTTTAAATAACGATGCTCAGTGGAAATACCTTTGGATTTCAGACCTGGTGTCAGTGCGGTGTAATACTACAGGTCTCTGAATTCTGGGGCCAGCAAACACTTCTTGAGCAGCTGTCAGAAACACACCAGAAGAGTGACTGGTGTATCTCTTCATAGGCTGCTCCTTCTTGTTTCATTACTCCCCGTAATATTGAAAACTGATCCACTGTCAAAACAACGACCACATGTCTTGGTGTGCAGATACTTTTTTTGATGTATGATCCCGATTCTCTCTAACCACAATGACATATACATTGTGTTTCCTGTGGCTGCTTCACAATAAAAGCCGCCCCGTGTTTCGCCACTTGAATGTTTGTAATGTGAAGCAGCAGCAGTAGGATGTTTTGTTTGCATTAGCAGTATACAGTATAATACAGCTCTGATGTGGTGTAAAGAGAATGAACAGTAAACAGTGAGGCTGTTATCAATTAGATTAAATTACACTGGATTTCTCGTGCTTATGAAGGCAGTTTCAATCAAGGGCGGGAATGGTGGACTCCGCCACTAACAATTAAATCTAATTTATATAGGTAATTACTGGATGTAAATACAATGAATGGCTATTGCAGAAAAACTGCATACTGGCCATAGAGTCATGTTGATTTCATGAAGTTTACTCTCCTTACACTCACACCAAGCACTTTATGATGCCTTTAGATAAAGAAGCAGCTCAGTTACACTTGTGTGTATTGGGTTTGAGCTTGTTGTTGTTCCATATTGTAATCTTATGTATTAGAAAGGATTATGTAGTCTGTGCCCCTGCAGTGTGTCAAACTTGATATCTGCTATGTGGGGTTTCATAGTTCAGGCCTGTAAACACTGTAATTTGCATCTAGTTGTATTCAGCTATTAATATCATTTAAACGGTACAGTAAGAGCTCCGCTATCATAAAACTGTCTTACAGCACAAACACATGCTGAGCTGCTTCATAGCTGTAGATAGATGAAACACTTCTGTCTCACCTCTAAGGTCTCCCTTATGAGCTTGAAGGCATTCAAGATCAAAGAGGGTTTAATAAAAAAAAATTTTAGGTTAATTTCAACATAAAGCACATTTGATATTAGAATCATTTTATTGCTCAGTTAAAATTGCCTTTCATTACAGAAGTGCAGTGAATTCAATTGACCAAGGTTCTGAGTGTATAATGTGCGTGATGTGAGAAATGAATTTCACTTAGCCAAACTCAGCGTCCTCTCTTGACTCGTCACCTTAGTGTCAATGTATGTTTTCTATCTAGAAAAAAAAAAAGAAGTGATGTCTTAATTGGCAACCTTATTACACAGAATGTCCCATAATATCTCATGAGTCTGCTGACAGGATGAGTGCATGCCCCTTTCTCTAACCCGCTTCCCTTTCCCTTCCGAAACTATGACATGTAATACTCATAGCACCCATTATAGTCTGAGCCTTTATAGTCTGAGCCAGCATCTGTCCTCATGACAGTCAGGCTATGAGTGTGTGCAGAGCCTGTGATTGCACTCCTTAATATGCAGCTCCAATGCATTGAATTCTTCGGGGTAAGAAAACAAATGAAAACCCAAAGCACCTGCCTCACTGGGACAAGCAAAGATTCACAGCACAAACGCGAGATAGCATCACATCTAGACAGCTGGGTCACATGTGCAGATTCAGTGTGCTGAAGCTGTGGAAACAAAGCAGATTGTGTTTGTCTCTGAGCGGGAAGTTTATATCTACAGCCTGAAGGTAGAAGCTCAGACTCTCTCTGCAGGGGTTGGTCACAGCAGTCCAATATGGCATCATGGGCTGGAATGAGAAAACGGTGGTGATTTCAGATCGATTACTGTGTTGTGTAGGGGGAGTTATCCAATTGATGAAACGCTCCCAAACAACCTCCTCAAATCACATCTAATAACAGTCTATTTGTATTGATACTGCTGTATGTGGAGTTTTTGCCACTGCTTTTGAAATGTGTGCGTATCTGACCTCATGTGGACAACAATCATCCCCTAGAGAAAATAGCACGTGGCAAATTACACACTCTGTTATACATGCTAGGCCCTGTAAGAGGAAAGGAGCACGGGAGCGAGATTTGAGCTCAGCAAAGAAGGACATGGATGAGATTGCTTTGGTAAGCTTGTTGCCATGTGTGTGTGTGTGTGTGTGTTAGGGATACACACACACACACACACGGACGTGGTAAACGGCATGGTCTGCTTATCCATTACCATGATGTTTTGCTTGGCTGAAACGTTTTTGAATTTTTAGCAACCCCACTGCCACGCAGCTTTTTGTTTTTTGGGTTTGTTGTTTTTTGTAACACATGAAAATGGAGTCTAAGAAATATCAGAAGTTGTGTCATTGAAAATATTGTCAACATTACAAGTAGTAAGTCAGTTTTGCCCACACATGTTTGTCTGACCTGTGCTGTGTGAGGTCTTTATGTTTGTTTGTTTCAGGGGAATTAAATTTTGAAAGCGAAGATGACAGTTTTTATGTGAATAATGGTTAATATGTATTCCACAAATATCAAGAGTGGTCAAAATCTGTGCAGCAGAGGCCGAGATATCCTGACTTTTCGCCCCTATTATGGGTCAAGCTCCAAAAATGGTGGATGCTACATTGATGACATCACCAGGGTTATTTTCTCAGAAAGATCCCTCTAGAGCCACAGAAGATAGTATACAACTGTTTTTACAAGCTAAATAGTACTCCTCTTAACGCATAAACCAGTCTTCATGTGTAAAATCAGTGGAGTGGCCCTTTAAGCACAAATTGAATTAGGACTATGCACCAAGTGAGCACAAGAAGGGGCCTCATGACATCAAATTACAAAATACAAACGAATTTCCACATGGTGAATAGGGCCTCCATTCTCCTCCTTCCTCTGGGGCCCCAGGGTAGTTGCCTGATTTGCCTGGTTGGTGATCCCGCCTTGACCATAGAGTTGCAAGTCTGTTTTGTAATCACCATATTTTAATCATGATTCCTACCTCGGATTCACCTATGCAGACTCTTAACAGGTGTATAAAACATGAACCTCTGGTGAAGCTCTGGTAAAACAAATGCACATTTATAACTGGTCTTTTGAAAAGTCTTACTGCAAAGTATTTCTCACTGTGAGCTGGGAGCACAATTGAGTTCGCTGTCACCAAAACTTTTCGACCCTTTTAAGAAACTGGTCTAATGACAAAAGTTTCAGATCAAATAAATGCAAATGCAGACTCGGTGTCAGACATTTGGCTTCAAGTTCACACAACAGAGAATCAGTCAGCTGCTGTTCTTCAGGTGTTAAGGTGGGGGCTTTCTCTTCAATAATAGATGACAGGAAGCCTCTACTGGACGGACTGCTGGGCAGATGGGTGTGTGCAGTCTGAGGATCAATAGGTGATGGTGCATTTGTCAGATCTTATGGACAGGACATGCTGTGTAATAGATCTCATCCACACACCTCCACAGGGGTCTCCAGTACAACACTAGTCCTTCGCTATATTGTTTGATTTTTTCTTTTTTTTTAAAGAAAAAGTTAGATAGTTTCCCAATACATTTTTACTTGGCAAAATTCTTCAACTGTATAAGTGACTACTTTGTAACATTTTGAACAGCAGATATATCACTAAGTTTCCATCTACAGCACCTCTGACATCATTATCTCCATCCACTGTATTGGCAGAAGTGACACAGCTAACAGCTCCAAATACAAGTCAATTATGCAGCGACAAACAATTGGCTTTTATGGCTGACTTTTCATCTGGCACCATCATCAGGTCATAATTTTGGTTTACAACCAAATACCTTCAAAACAACATTCCCATCAGCCTCAGCTGTACTTTGTGCTAAATAGCAAATGCTGGAATGTTAACTAAACTAAGATGCTGAACCTGGTAAACAGCAGCATGTTAACATAATTAAGCTTTTAGCTCAAAGCACAGCTGTTGCTCAGTACAGCCTCACAGAGCTGCTAGCATGTCTGTAGACTCTTAGTCTTGTTGAAATCACAGGATACATGTTAGCTCAGATTTTAGGGATATCCAGGACTTAATGTCCACCATATATAGGACTGACTTTTTCAGAAAGCTGCGTGCTTTTGGACTTTGCTGTGGGATGATTACATAAATAGAAATATCAGGCTCTCCGCTCCTTTGACATGATCCCACTTATATTTGTGCATGATAATATGACAGCTCACATGGGACTGCAGAATATGTTCTTAAACCAGTTTATTTCCCTGGTGTCTCCTTGGTGGCTGGTGTAAAGAAAGTCGACTTAAAGTTAGTTTAGTAATTAAGCCGGTGGCTGTGATGAAGTTCATATTCATTAAATACATAAGTGGATAATTTAAGGTATTAATGGCTGTGAATAGGCATGGAAATTCACACATTTGTCAACATAATGTTCAACCTCTTTTGCACTTTCTTCTTTGATGTGCCAGTGTGGTAAAATGCTCATTTGGGTAGATACTAGCTAAATGAACCAGATCAAATCCTGCCTCTTGGTTGATTGTCTTTGCAGATCCTTTGTTATATATCTGACTCTGTATCCATTACATTGTTTGATTAAGTGCATCTGTCAAGCCATTCAGAATCTGCTTCTAAGTAGCTAAAGCCAAACAACCATTAACCATTTCTAATCCTCAAACTGTGGCCAAATAAATTCCCCATCTTGCCATCAGCTTTTGCACTGCAGTATGAAAGTTAATAACCGGAAAGCCATAGCTGGAATTCAATGATATGTTTATGGTGATAAGGAGCTATTAAGATTGGTGTGAGAGGGTAAATGAGGTGACGGGAACTAAGCTGCTTTGTGACCATGCATCGGGCTGAGGCGAAGGAGCTGAGTCATTGAGGTGACAGTGTGTGGACAAGATAATGAAAACTTCCATAATATCTAAGAGAGGGAGAGAAGGACAATAAATCTGTAATCTGTGCCCCAAGATGTGATAACCCATTACCCACATAAAGATAACATCTGGTCCCCACACTCCTCCCTCGTGTGAGATAACAGACCATTTTACATTTCAGTTTCTTATGCCTTTCTAATCCCTTGGCCCAGGCAGAGAGAGCCATCCTAGTAATCATCTGCACAGCCACATATAAACAAACTCTTAATCTTCTCAAACCCCAAACTTCAGAAAATTAACAAGGCTCATTTTGTGTAAGCATGCACAGCTGTTTCCCATGCAGGCTTGAAATGACCTGAATTCACCGGTGAGCCAAGACTCCAAATTGGCTTTCAGTATTCACATTTGAATTTTTCTATATAATGCAAGCCATTAGACATAATGGCATGATGTCATATGCAATTACTGCAACCATCGTGCAACTAATCTTGAAGTTGAAATTCCACTTTAACATTGTGGCTGTTCCCTTATAGCTGTTTGATAGGGTGAAAGAAACTGTGTGTTTTGAAATAAATCTATTCGCTGTCATTTCTCTCTCGTTGCAGAATCAAACAAAGATAATTTGAAAAGTCAATTCAGTATTTTGTCTGACACTAAAATGCCCAAAAATACTTTCTTTCTTTCATAGATCACAACTCTTCATGTGCCTGTCTGCTTTATTTATACATTGCCTTCAGCAAAAACTGCAGCTGAAAAAACCCAAAAACATTTTAAGCAGCATTGTAGATAAACACGGAAAAGATACTGGCAGCGAGAAAGTACAGCCAAAAAAGAAAAACATTCATGGTGAGCATTGAAAAAGTTTTGTTCCATATTGCGAGCTTTTGTTTGTCAGAGCTAACCAAGTCTGCACAAGATAAATCAAGAAAATGATTGTCAGCCTTGATGGAAACAGAATCCAGCCTCCAACTGGAGAGGCAACAACCTTGCAGCTTCATTGTAATGGATTGTGTGGGTGTCTCCACGTTTAAATGCACAACCTTGCACAACCGTACTGATGAAGTGTGACTTTACTTCAGCTATGTTGAAATAACAGAATATGATTTAATACATGTATGCTTTGGATTCATGCTTTACATATTCTGTTCACATATCTGGGTCAAATATCCCACTGAGAAGCTACCTAAGTTGTGTTTTCTAGAAGAAAGAGTGCTATGCACAAGCAACCGTGATCAAGACTTTATTATTATAATGCAATTATAATATCATGTAATCCCAATAAAGTATATGGTGATACATGGTGGTAAGTGCCTACTGAGCAGGTCCTTTAGGGAGGCCTGGGGTCAGCTGGAATACTATCTGCTTAATGTTTGCGTCGTGTCAGTTAGTTTGTTATTTCAATTTAACACAAATTATTTAAAAATATCCATGTGAGTATAATATCAAGTGAAAATAACATTGGTATTAAAATTTGATTCAACACAGGCAAACACAAGTCTTGTTGTCACACAACCCTGTCTCCTAGAAGTTACGTTTATATATTAATAAAGCTTTTTCCCATTTATTCACTTCCTGGATTATGGTCATAGGAAAGATTTCTTTGAGTGAATGAAGCACGACATTTATCTACAGCGCAGGAGTTGCAGGGGAGTGGTCAGGTTGGACGGTGGGCGTACAAAGTGCAGGACTTTGACTCCAAAGACCAAGGTTTGCATCCTGTCTGTGTCTGGATTTAGGCAGTGTTCATTAACAAAATGTTCTCATTATGTTAATAGAAAAGGGAATTCGGCTGCATTACATTATTTCCTTCAGAACATAGTTACGGTTGCAACTCAGTTGTATATAAATGTAATGTCTAGCAGACAGAAGACTCAGAGACTCCAGGAAGTCTCTGCGACGGGCCAAGAAATTGTTCCAGCACATAACCTTCCATAAAACCACCACTTGTCATTTTTACACTTTTTTCGTTTTTGTACGAATTAAACAAACAAGAGATAACGTGTTAATTAGTGAGCTTTTGAGGTGCTGATAGGCAGATTTTGTTACCTTTGGACAGAGCCAGGCTAGCTGTTTCCCCATGCTTCCAGTCTTTATGCTAAGCTAAGCTAACTGGCTGCTGGTTGTAGCTTCATATTTAACGGACAGACATGAGAGTGGTATCAATATTCTCATCTAACTCTCTGCAAGAAAGCAAATAAGTCTATTTCCCCAAAATGTTGAACTAGCCCTTTAAAGCCCTTATCATTTCAGATTATATTGTGCTTGAGTATGGCATATATACGGTACACTGATAGTAGCCTTCATGAAAAGTGAATGCTTCTCTTGAATAGTTCCCTCCCAAGCAATATTACTTAAATTATCAGAAACTTTTGATAATTACTGCATATACATAGGACATGCTGACTCGTGTGTGATAACATAACATGCCATAAGCTTCCTGTCATCTCCTGCTAGCTCCTCACACCTTCTGATTTAGTGCATTAATTGGCCCAAGGATTTTAAGCCTATGGTGATTTTAATGAGCCAAGAAGAGACATGTGGAAGTTTTGCAAAATAAAATAAATGTAGACAAATTTGATTACTAATTGAAGGCATATATTTAGCATGCCGCTTCTGTGAATCAAATATTTTCTGAAGTAATGGCCATCAATCAGGATACAGCACATACAGCACATATTGTGCTTCGTCAAGTACAAGCCATGACCTGGTTGTGTTGTCAGTTTTACTGTATCTACTTTGAGAGTTATAATAAACATTTGCAGTTTATTTCAAGCTTTATATGGCATATACCCCAAATCATAAGTCTTAGTTAAATACGTGCTGCTTTTATTTTCACTGACTCTAATGTCGAGGGTATGCAGGTCACACACCAAAGCACAGCCTCACTTTGACAGCATGTAGTTTTGACAGGGGTCAGGAAAAAAGCTCCTGACATTTAAAGCACACCGACAAGATAAAGTCAGTGCTGTTTTTCTGTTTTGGCCCTCAGGGCAGTGTTTGCAAAGTGATCCTTTCCCTGTACCTGTTCTGCTCTGTCAGTAAAATCAGATATGTCAGTTTGCCATGCTGTCGTGAAGTGTCCATAGGCAGAGCGGTGAGGGACATCTGTGTCAAGTTACGGACAAAGGTGAGGTCAAAGCATGGCCTGGTGACATGAGTCAGGACGTGCTGCGTGCTTGCTGTCACTTAAAGCAAGGGCAAGCATTATAATGACCACTTTATCAGAGAACAGGTTCCAGCATCTCAGGAAACTGTGGTACTTTTGCTTCATAACTGGCAGCCTGGGTAAATGTATCTACAGTGCAGTGTGGGTGGTATTAGAAAAACAGCAACACCCTGTCAGACTTCATCACAGCTATGCTATTTCCTTGAAGCTACCACAGTTCAATAAGTATGGACAGATACACCCATTCACACATCAAAGTAAATTAGTTTAGAACTTCATGGTCCGCTCATGCAGGTTGTCTGTTTGGGCTTTTTACAGTGTGATAGTGAGTCATTGATACCATGTTGAATTATTATTAGTAATAGTTTTGGTTGAATTAGTAACAGTAAGTGTTGTAGTAGTTAAAGCAGCATCACCATCCTTGTCATCTTCATTGCTAGTGCTACAATCTTGCAGTGACGCACAGATGTGATCCCTCACCGGCTTCCCACCTACAAACACTTTGAAACATGACCAAGGCAGAGGTATCACTACCGGGGATTTGAAACCCAATCCTCTGAAGTGTTGGATAATAATTTTGGCTCCATCCATGTGTCACGCTTGCAGTATCTTTTGGCAAAAGGCACACATGAAGAATTAAATGAAAATGAAAAACAGCTAAGTAAACCATCTAGCAACCGGCATTTCTCCAAAGCCAGAAAATGTCAAATAATTTCAGCCCAAATGGAAATGTCAAGTAGTGGTGCTGCCTATAAAGAAGATCCTCTTCACACGGCTAGCTGTAGCCTGCCACTACAATTCATTTTGAAATAAGCTGATAAGTAATACTTTTTTTTAGCCTTTTCACCTCTTTGTACTTTTATTGTTTTTTACAAGAGGTTTACAAGAGATTGCTCTTTTCAGAAATATCAGTTATGGCATTGAGATATTTTGTAATATTTTAAATAATTGCGGTTGAGATGCTGTCAGTGGAAGGAAAAATTAATGTTCTATTTTTCTGAGTAAGATATGATGAAAATATGTCTGCCATTACAGAAGACTGAAAAGGATCTTGGATTAGCCTTGTTTTGTATTGCCTATGCTTGGATGGGAATGATAAACACTTTCTGCAGTGAGAAAGGACACACACAGACTGCACTCTCTGCATCAACATGGCTGCATTATTTGCAAGTCTGACAGAGGGAGCTGCAGATACTGTTGCAGGCATAGCCTCCAAAGGCATCGCAGTTCTATGATGGCATTTCAGGACAAAGACTTGTTTCTCGCTAGGTGACTTCAGGGAATGCTGTGATAGACAGATACCTTTGCAATTTCATGGCGAAAACTAGCTGAAGTTTGGGTTGTTTGATTGCAGTGGAGTTCAAAGGATTGGGAAAGAGCAATCAAACTAACCCCGGGGCTGCCATTTTGGATATCTGGGTTAATAGTGGAGAAAACATGTACTAGCAATCCAGCTACAACTCCAAAGCAGAAAATAATCAGCAAAGCTTAAAAGGACTCATTAGGAAGAGCTTTCTCTGTAAGAAACATGTCGCCAAGCAGGGAGTTTCCCCCTGCGCCGCTTTTTACTCTGGGAAATCTAAATGCAAAATGATTCCTTTCAACAAAGCTTCCCATCTGAATGCATTAAGGAGAGGGGAGGAAGGAGAGCAAGCTGGCAGGTGCATTTTTCCTGTTTCCACTTTTTAATGGCAGCAGAACATTTCCCCTACTGTTGGCTCTTGTCCAGAGTTGCCTTTTGTAAGGCTGCCTGGCTGTGCAGTGAGACCTGGTCAGCCCTCACAGGAGATGCTGTAGGTCTTTAGGACTCCTGCAGGGCTTTTGTCTTGCCTGCTTGTCTCTGTTCTCTTTGGCTGGCATTCATGCAAATGGATTTCATAGCTCCGTCTCTCTTGTCTTCCTAGGCTGCATTGTCCAGAGTGGAAACACAATGAGTGTCGGGGGGGAATCTGCTCGAACATTCTTCAGAGATCAGTGGAGCTGCACTGGTACCACTGAATGGAGGAGAATTATGAATGCGCTTTAAGCAGAGTTCATGTACTGTGATGATCAAGATGAGAATCGAAGCCGCCATATGATGACTCTCCTGATTTGCATACTGTATGTTCTAATAGGATTTCATCAACTCATTCCATCACTTTATCATTTCCCTTGGCTGTCTCTCTTCTTTTATCCTCTCCTACCATTCTCCACTCTCTGTGTTTCTTCAGTATACTGCTACTAGTGCAAATCTATGGATGTCTGAGAAAAGAAAATAGAGGGGTGATTTTATTCGAATAAAAATGTTAATGCGTTCTGCGTAAGAAGAGCAAAAGAACATGTTGGCTAGATTAAATGGGAATGTCAGTGTCATTTATGTGCAAATACACATTAAATGTACTAAGTTCTGAGAAACCTCTATTCACAGATGCATTCGTGCCATGCTTTCTTTGTAACGTGATAAAGGGCTTGTGTTGAAGAATCTCTCTTTTCAGTCATAACCTCCAAATGGGATTTTCACATAATTTCAGTGGTAGGTGGTGAAATGAAACTGATTTTTGAATCCATCCCTTTTCCTCTGGGTCTCAGATTAGCCACAGAAAATGTGTACCCAAACAAAGAATCTTACATTTAATATATTTGTCATGAAGACACCCACACCGTCCACATTCCAGTAGTTCTGCAGCTGGGTATCCATCTATGTAGATAAAGACTATCGTTGCATAGAGACGAGCAACACAATTTAAATTGTTGTTTTATAAAGTATTAACACTTGTATGGAAGCAAAGAAATAGGCCTACCATAAGGATTTAAATCTTAGAAGCAACTGAATACTGTACTGTGAAATTAGATGAGATTCAGACACCAAAATTCAAAGCTGAGCGTCCAGGCTACAAAGGATAATCAGTCAATCAGATCCCTGTCCTATCAGGTCGCGTTCTCTCAGTCACATTATCCAAGAAATAGAAGTTCAAATGAGCGAAATGACCTTTTATAGATTTCAAAGAGAGGAGTTCAAACCACATAAATTCACACAGATGGTTTTCAAAGTAAAACATTTCACTGCCATAACCAAAGAGCAGATATTCGACTGCTTAATCCTGATATCTACACTGTATCTTCTCAGGCTAAACTACACTGACTGTCAAGGTTGGTCATTTAGATGCAGAATGGTGCGGCCCTGTTTCCTTCCATAGACATTTTTTTTTCTTCCTTTCACTAAAGGCAACATTAACAATAAATTCAAACAGGATGTTACGGTATATGAGTGGTATGAGTTGTGTAACTTGGGATGGACTTCAACTGGAAGGCAAAACTTTGTTCTTGCTGTTTACAGAACAGGCATGTTTCATGGGCTTCACCTCCCTTACAGTCTGTCGCTCTCATTTATATTATTAATATTTAATCAGTATCACAACCCACAACCACACAAAAAAATAATAATACCTGAGATTAATCAAAATGCAGGAAATTGTACATCGATTGTGCAGTAACGAAGAATATAATCCATGACACATAATATCCTTAATTTGCTAGGCTTGCAAAACCTTAATTAGATCAGAAGCTTATCTGCAGCCCTTATTGTTTTGAAGTGTGATTAGTAGTGAGAGGTGTACAGAGAGCTTATGAAGGAGAAAGATGTGTGCCTTGAATTGATCTGCTCTACTGTATCAGAGCATGTGGCAATCTTTCCAGCATATTACAAATAGACAGCACCTTTAAATTGTGTCTGACTGCTCACCAGAGACCAATCACTCTGAGCTGAGACTGGAGCCGGCTGTAATATGTGTGTGAAATGAGAAACATAACAGTAACGCTGTGCACAGTTTCCCTGATGAATGAGAGCCCCTTTAAACTCATGTTAAATGGGTTGGCTTTGATAGAGCAGAAAGTTAACCCTTTTTTCTCACACCATCAGTGTCTCTTCGCAAACACTAACCACTTCAGTGAGGGCTGACAGAGGCGGCAACCTGAATGAAACTAACAGGAGAGCGTGCATGTTGATGTGCTTTGGTTTAAAGTCAAAACTGAACAAAACACTGTTGAAATATGCATAGACGCAACTCAAGTCAAATAATGAAAATGTCTTCATCTGTCTCTTTTAATCTTGTCCAGTTAACGTCTTTATCATCAAAAGTATGAAGTGAGTAGGAAGGCAGATGTTGACTCTGCCTCCAGAGGCACCAACTCAGATAAACAGTCGCTGTGCTGCAGGTATCATACGACTCCCACGCACAGTATTCACGCTCATCTGCAGCACAACACCACTAAGCTCCTCGGGGGTCAGCATATGGCTGTACGTAATTTCTTTGGTGCCTCTGAAGTGGCCCTAAACACTTCTTATTAATGTGTCAATATGGTCCAAATTTTGCTGCATATAGGGACCAACTGCGTTTTAACTATGAACAGATTGACAATACTAATATGTTCTCTGTGCTAGAATAATGTCCACATTATCAGATTTGATTCATTAGTGCTGTATTGTCAAATTGCAGGAAAAATCCAGCAGAGACTTAACCTATTTCCTGTTATTCCCCCATCGGGTGGTGGAGACAGAGCTATCTGGTGGCACTGTCAATTCATGGAGAGAGTTAAAAAGCAGACCCTTTTCTGGTGGTGTTCTGGTGGTGTCATTGGTGTTACTGTTCATCGCACTCACAAGTTTTCACAAACGTTGCAAAGACCTGATGCCCTTGAAGTTCTAAATTTAAACAAGAACATGCGTGACTGCAATCTTTAAGCCCTGTGCAGTGATTCAGAAAAGTGCTGTTTTTAGCTCGTAATAAAAGGCTCATTAAAAAAGTCTGACTTTGATGGTGTGGAGGTGGCGCGCAAAACAATGTCACAAGCCTAAAACAAAAGCTTGCACATAAATAAAGATCTGCTTGGAAACCACGTTTGCTTTTCATCACTCTGGCATTCTGAAAGATCTGTGGTTTTCTGTCAGATATCTGAGAAAGAATAAGATGCTGTTACCTAAAAGATGGTGTGGGTAAATGGTATTGTTTGTTGCCTATATGCTTACATCAGAGAGCTGCATTGCAATGTTCACTCTCGTGTCTCTGTCAAAGACTGTCAGCTGGCTTTAATAACAGGAAATGCCCTGCAACCTTTCCAAAAACATCAGCACTAGCAGCATCATCAGACCTTTCTTCATTTGATATTATAGGATGCGAGCAACTTCTTTGATTTTGTGGGAGGATGCCTGCCTCCCGCTGAGCAGGTGTTACGTGACAAACTGATGCTTGGGTATTTTATTCTCTTCTCCAGAATTCAATAAAGGTGAAAGGCTGGCTTGTAAAATGTCAGACTGCTGTGTTGTGGAAACAGTGTCACAATATATGCACCCACCACCCACTCACACTTATAGGAGGAGGTTCAGTCAGGAGGGTAGAGAGAACAAGAGAGAGAGAGACGAAAAAGAGAGGCAGGGAGAGCAAGAGATTGAGTTGGTAATCTCTTACCATAAATGCAGACAGTCTGCCATCTATTGGATGTATCACAACGTACAAGTCAGTGTTGTAATGGCCTACATTTTGTTGTAGTGCTGTTTTGAAACACTAGGTGACGATGCACTCCACAACTTCATTCATTAATCATTTTTATCCATTATGGTTATTTTGAGATGGTAGCAATTCAAAATTACCCAGAAGGCAGAAAATGGTGATAAAATGATAACTATCAGAAGGACGCCAACATGCACTGCAGATTTATTTTATGTAATAAACTCTGGTCTTGATATCCAGGCAATTTGGTATAATCAGAAAAGTCAGTGATATCCCCCTTTAAGAATACTTTCATTCATACAAAACAGATTATCGGACATCTAGCTTTCTTTCTCTCGTTTCAATTTGATGTAAAGCGCATTGAGGTTTCCTCTTTACATAAAAAGTGCTGTGTATATAAAAAGTGCCTTGCCTCACCTTGTCATAAATATATTGATCAACTCTATATGAAGCTAATCTTGTTCAAATGTATTGTTAGAATAAGGAATAGTGAGGTAAGGAATTTTAAATTTTTGAACTTGTATTATTATTGCCATCATCACTATTGTGATCATTAACAACCCCAGGGGATGTTGCCATTGATACAGTCTGGTGCACAGAGTTGCCTAGCAATGATTAAAGATTAGATTTCCTACACTCACAGCATGTTTTGCAGTGGCAACAATATATCCCATTAGATTGTAACAGACTTTCACGGTTGTGTGTCTGTGAGAGCTGTGGTGCATGCCAACGGTTTACTGCTCTATTGAAAGTCTAAACAAACTGTTGAAAAGGTCTAGGAAGCAAAGGTGAACTTGCCAACAATAATGACTTGAAACAAAAGAGAATGTTTTGCTAAAATGATGTATTGCTATTAGGTCAGACTACTGATTGTGCAAAACACAGTAAATCAGGAAGCGTTTTTATTTTTCCCCCCAGTCAGTTTAAACAGGCTGTCACACGTTACCCAACCCTCCTGATCATGTCAAGTCAAGTCAGCTTCATTTGAGTCACAGTTACAGTCCGTGGGTTTCACAACACCTGCATTATGAGAACAATGACTGAATCAAGTACCAGGTGTCATTATATGATCACAGACTGATCGTGAATAACGTGGAATTATTACCAAAGCCGGTCCTGCCCACTTGAAAGTGTACTGTGAAACAGTTTTTACATTAACAGACATTTAGAGATGATTTTTATTTAGGAATTGCAATTTAATGGTTAGCAGTAACACAACCAAGCACAAAAAATATCCAAGGGTTTATTATGTATAGCTATTGTACTAACCTTTATATTTTTATAAGGAAAAAGCATCAGGAATACAATTGTTGGCGTCTTCCCTTTTTGACTGAAACACAACATTGTCAAAGAACTCTTTTGGACCAGCATGAAGAGCATCTACAGCATCTTTAGTATATGTAGGTTTGCCTCTCCACAACAGCTTACACTGGCCAGCATTGAGCCTTTACAGCCACATTAATTTGAAACTAAAGGCCAAATTTATGCTATACAGCACATGTGGCCACAATTTTAAATCCTTACAATGTATTATTGATGCACCTTTATTTGTGTGAGAGCTTTTTGTCTGAAAATATGGCGTGTTTGAATTAATCTGTATACAAATTGATTCTCACTTTTAGAAGACAAGTGTGTTTTCAGCACTGGAGGTTCCTACAGGTCTACAGAGCACAGACCCCAAGCATTTATGTGTAAGCTAGTCTGATTCTGCTTTGTTAAACAATTCACAGAGCCAACAAACAGAAATGACGGAAGAGTGGAGGTGAAGGCTGCAAATGCTAATTATCTGGCTGATTATTTCCTGTAACATCGCTGTCTGTAACAGCTACTCCTAAATAGTTTTCCTATGTGTGCATCCAGGTAAACATGTTAAATGAGTAGAGCAATGTGTGCAGCGGCCTGGTTTATAGTCCCACCCTACAAGCAGGGACGTGCTGCCCCCTATCAGTAGTGACATGCCGCGCCCCGCCCCGCCTATCAGCATCTCCAGTCAGTGTAGAGGAGCTGGGAGTCTGGAGGAGCAGGAGCAGGCAACGCAGAGTTCAGCGGCTCCCGCTTTCGTCCGACACTTAGCTAGAGCTGCTCCCCAGGCAGTGGAGGTGATGATGGCGGCGGCTGTAGAGAGAGGAGGCGCCCGGGCCGCTTTCCTGAACCCGAGCAGCGGTGGCGGCGGTGGACCAGCGCCGCCAACCCTCCCGACCGGAGCGTTAGCCGGGGCTGTGGTCCTGGGCTCCGGCAGCATGCCTGTACCCATGAACCTCTTTGCGACCTGGGAGATAGACCGATCATCCCCAAGCTGCGTTCCCAGGTAACGTTAACATAGTTGTGTTAGCGTAAAATATGTTTACAAATCACCGTGTCGGTTGGTAAATATTAGGCTAACGTCGGACAAACGACGCCCTCGTTGACTGCGACGTTAGGCAAGAGAGACGAGCTGCCACACATCTCCAAAACAGTGTTGGGTTGCTTACTAGCAAGCTAGCTAGAAAGGTGGCTAATGCTACAGCTACCTAGCAAATAGCACTTGTGTTCGAGTTCCTCTCATGTTTCGTGCTAAATAATGTTACTCAAAATCCCATTTTTTCCGAATAACAACGCGGTCGGCTAAAACGGCCAATGCTGAGTTGTCTAATTTACATAACTGTTTTCGACGTGTTCTCCGAGTGTGTAATTGTTTTGTGAACAGTTGGTGTGTCCAGTTTTGTTGCGACCGTTATGATGACCAGCTAACCAGCGTTAACAAAAGTTCAGCTAACTAGTTTATCGGTCGGAGGCGCTGCTGCTGCTGCTGCTGCTTGTCCTCTGCTTCGTGGCTGCGTTGTTTTAAAGCTTTGCACATATTACATTTCCCTTTGTCCACGTAGGCCTGTGCTTGAACAGATTTGCGGAATGCATGCCACCTAATAGCAGCATAACTGTCTATAAATACGGTGACATGGACGCCGTTCGTCTTATAAGTAGCAGACGTCCTTTCCATCCTGCAGCAGCGCGGTGTGTCATGAGCCGTCTGAGCAAATGGGCAGTTCAACAGCTGACTGGCCATTTGAAGTCCACATAATTTTCACGTCCATGTGTTGTGGTGGGCTGTTTTATCTCAGCCACAAGACCAATACAAACACAACCACTCGCAGTGTTGGCACAGAAGTTGGCACAAGGAGAGAGTGAACTGTTTTGATTGTCACCTTGATTGTGTGTGCAGGCTGCCTCGCAGTCATCCGCATTGTCCTGATGTTATTCCGATGATGCTGTTTTATTTCGAGTATTGCGGTAATATTCGGTAATACTCTGCATTAGCATTCATCGTCAGTGAGCAGGCAGCGCTGCCACCTGACCAGAAACCTCTCGGGAGCTGTGGGCACATTAATCAGCTTTGACCTAGATCTGCTCCACTCACTGGGAGAGAAGTGGGCTTGCAAGGGGAGGTTTTCCTCCATAGTCGGTGTGTGTGTGTGTGTGTGTTTGCCTGCTGCCTCTTTAGTGCCTACATATGAGTATGCAAGTGTCAATGGAATCATAGCATATGGAACAAATGGATAATTTACAGTGATGGTGATGTTTCAAATCTCTGTTGGCACTATTACTCTGTATTGTCTGTGTGGCAACTCAGCTGATTTGAAGCCAACTAGAAGGACAATCAATAGAGTGTTTGAAGCGACAGCATTGCTCTCTAATTCGACAGCTTACTACCCTTTTTATTGTAGTCCTATCTCTGAAAATATGATTCCATTATTTTTATTGAAGCCCTCGAAAGGACAGTTAGATTTCACGACCTTAATCTCACATCTTCCACGACAAAAACTGTAAGATCATTGATGTTTGTCCGTGATTAAATGCCTATGGTTTTAGAGCTCTCTTCTCAGACACAAATAGATAAAACTGACGTACTGTACAAGCAACAAGTGTTGTTATCTGACATAAGACTCGAGTGAGCATGCTTCTGTTACCTGTATTCATTAGATTTTAAGACTACTGGCTAGCAGAAAAAGCAGGAGACATGTCAGTGCATTTATAGAGCATGCCATACATGGCACATTGATTTCTCACGTCTCTGCCTTTACACTCTGTGCTTCCTCTCTACAGTGGATGGCACACATGGTGCTGTATTAAAGATGGATAAGGATGAGGATGATAATGGATTATTAATGCGGCATAGAGTAAAGGTTTACCAGTCATTGTTCAGCATAAGACTGCAGTAGCTGCCTGACACAAGACTTTGTTGAAGTCTGGGATAATTTGTTAGATCTGATATGTAATGAAGTAGTTAAGTTATCGTAGCTAATGATGTATGACACAATTGTTTATTTAGGCTATAAGTCTTGTTGTGATTTTTGTTTGGCATGGTGGCTTAGAGTTACAGCACTCACGGCCTTCTACAAAGTAATTTGCCAAGCCTATTCCTGCTATGTGTTTTTAGACCACTTAGCCTTGACTGGTGTGAAAGGTCTTGCATGGAGCCCAACCCTATGCCTGTTTTGGGGATTCTGCCTTGGCATTCTTTCAGGGGCTGGGCCATTTTGTGTGCAGCTGTTTGCTCCTCCACTAGCCCTTAGCAAATGTGGGTGTCCAGCTTAGTGGCACGGTTTCACATGAGGGCATAGGGCTGTTAGCAATTGGCTGTTTTTTATTGTGGTACTCTTAAAACATCTCACACAGCTGTTGTTTGTTAATAAGACGTTGTATTTTAAAAATTGATCCTCCTAAGCCCTGCAGCCCTACTGAAAGCTGTTCTTAGGGGAAAATATTTTATTCACAATGGAAAATATGTTGTCAGCTCTCGAAGGCCCTCTCAGCATGGGATTGTGGTTGCTTACAGTTTTCTGTTGACACACCTATGGCACTGGGCCACTAAAGGAATTAGGACGTTTTCTAACTTTTTCCTTTGCCTTTCTTTTTTATGTACTTCTTGACTATTACACAGGATCAAGCTAGATTCATAGAAATATTTGTTATTAGAACACTTTTTTTTTTACCTGACAGACGGGTGTTGTGGCAGCTCCATCCTTAACAGGCCTGTTGGAACAGTTGGACAAGCATTGTTTTTATTCCAGCGCTGCCAGTCTGCCACCCCCCAATGTTTCTAATACCATGTGGTATTAGTGTTGCAGCTTATTTCTTATAAGCTGAGTTTTTTGTATGTGTGTGCTCACGGTCTTCTAAAGTAACACAAAAGGTCTGGAGGGTGTGCTGGGTTTAGAGAGGGTTTACCCCGCTTTACCCTCAACAAATAGCTGACCAATGCTTTGGTAATGTTAAAATACATTTATTTGCGACGTTTTGATGCTAGACCTTCATCAGACAAAAGAAGGTCTAGCACCGAAATGTCAAAAAATGTATGTATTTTTGCAAGTTAGACAGTGTGCAGAAGTTTGTTTGCAACTTTTGATCTACTTGTCCCTCTCCTATGCACCTGTCTCATGAAATAAATGTGTGAAGTGTTTTGAAAAAAAGATGAAGAGGAAGCCTCTGTACCTGTGTGTGTGTGTGTGTGTGTGTGTGTGTGTGTGTGTGTGTGTGTGTGTGTGTGTGGTACAGTAAGTCTGAGCTTTTCCAGAAACTGAGGCACTCTTGTATTAGAGGTAGTTGAAAAGAATATATGCCACTAAGTTTTACCCATGCTTAATGCTGTGTCGATGATCTAGATGGTTTCAATTCTTTGGTGGCTCTTGTGACCTCTGTAGACTTGATTTGACTTTAGTGTAAAATACAAAGGTAGTTTGCTTTCTGAAACATCTTAGCTTGAGTGCACATACGTTTACAGTGGCTTTATTTTCACAGGTATCGTTTCCCTCTCCTGACAGATGTGGGAATAAAATGCTTAAAGGTTGTGCACATGATTACATAGCAAAAGACACTTAGCTGTCTCTTTTGTCAACAGATGTAAAGTGGTGAAAGTTAATACCTTTGCAATGTATACTAGGAGTTTAGCAGCCTGCTCAGGAATCCAAATGGCCTGCCTATACTGTATCTATGGCAAGGCAGGCATTTGTTGAGGCAACGATGTGGTATTTGCAGGAATGACACTAATGCAGAGGTCAAGATGGTGCTATGTTTATCTACTGACCATAAAGAATGTCTAGCAGCAAGAGAAGGTTGGCTTCTTACCAAGTTCAAAGATCTTTTACAACTTGGGGTCAAACATTGTGACCTTTACCCTCATCACTAACATGATGGGAGCAGCCAAGCAATTTTTGTTATGTTTGCCGTACAAGCCCGCCAGGCTTCATAGTTTCCAAAATGGTAGGGAAGTTGTTATGGCAGACGTCTGTTACCAATTTACAGGTTTTCAGAAGAAACATTGTCTTATTTGTTTTTCAAGACCTGGAAATATTTTCATGGTGTTTTTGCTCCAAATATGTATCCATCTTTTAAGTTTCACTATCTGGGTTCAGAGAGGTGAAGATATATCTTGAAAGGTTTTCCCACAAGCTACAAATCAACATCTTTCCTCTTTTCCTCTGACGCTTATCTCGGGAGAGCAGAGCATCCTTCTTTCTGGCTGTTTGATTCATGTGAGTCCCAAGATGACCTTATTCTCTGGTGAGTGGCAGAGCCTTATCTCGATAGTAATTGAGTATACTTTTTTTGCAGGCTCTGCTCAGATGTTTGTTGCTTCTGCCCCGATTCTTTACAGCGTATCAAACTGACGTGTGCTGTGTATGTCAGCAAGTAAAGAGGATAAACAAAAACAAAGTCAGGCCTGGGCAGGAGCAACGTTATTGTGTCTTCTTAGTTCTAGGTCAGTGGAGATGAAGCCATCAGCCCCAAGTCTTTACATATCCCTTATGCTGTGATGCGCACACACAGCCATTTATTATATCCTGAAGTTTGAATTGTTAGCGTGCAATCTCCAGTATCATCCCTGGCCTTAATCTCTTTTTAATGTCTAATTCTCTGTATGTTCATTTTTAAACCTAGATGAAACTATTAAATCAGGATAGAGATAGAGGAGGTCTGCCTGTCAGACAACATGAGCTTACTTTCCCCTTTCACCTCCTCAATTACCCCTCCATCTCAAGGCTTGGATATTGTTTCTCCTAGCAGGGGAGCTGCAGTAATCTGATTTCATAACAGGAAAAGAAGAGCTAGTAATCTGAGGCTGCACACAGACACTGTCTGCTTAATCCTCTGCTTCCTTTTGCAACCATGAACAAGTCCCATCAGCCATCTCCAGTGCCCTTCAGGATTGTGACACAGCACTCCGTGTCGGTCTGCATCATGTTTACAATCTTTGTTCAGCTACACCAACTGTATTGACATCTGATGCAGAACGTGTAGACACAGAAATGGCACTGGTAGGCCGAATTCACATAGAATCAGGCACTGCGGCGAAAACACAGACTTTCCCATTCATTTGAACCGGGGTACTGCGTTCAGGCTGCAGCGGTGGGGGCCGCAGGGGGTGCAGCAAAAAAAATGCTGTGGCCTGCGGCGAAAAGTTGAAACAGAGTCAACTTTTAGAGAAACGCAACCCGACGTCACGCTGCGGCAGCCAATCATGCCGGTGATCAGACCGGCAGACGCCCAGGTGAAGAAGAACTTTGTTTACCTGTAGCATTGTAGCATTCTGCTGTTTACCTTAAAATTCCACTGTTTACCAAGCAACTGTGAAGATGGAAGAGAGACTGATCAATCGGATCCATGATTACTGTACATCAGCTGGATTGGGATTGCTGGTTAGTATCAGACACTCCCACACCGCTGCACAACCCTGCGGCGAATCGCCGCAACGCCTGATTCTGTGTGAAAACGGCCTTACTGTAACTGTTCCACTCTGGTCTTACTTGAGTTTTTAATGCTGAATTACATATTTTTATGTAACACCTTACTTAGTTGGAACACGTTGATTGAAAAATGATCAACTGCTCTAAATGGTGCTAATGAACTAAAGTCCTCAAAAAGTTAATTGACATTGTATTAATGCCATAGAGCCATGCTACAATAAAAGCATTTGATTTCAGGGACTGGCGCTTGGGAAGATACCCATTCCATGGATAAACTAAATTTTTATCCATTTAATAATTTCACTTAAAGAGATAAGACTCATTGATAGGTTGCTGCAGCTAGAAGTTGAAAGTAATGATATTGGTCATAGAATTTAGAGTTTAATAATTGCTTTTTAATGGTAATTTGTCTATTACTACAGCAATTGTAGAGAATTAAAACATTCTAGGTCCTTCTTAAAATGAGTTAGTTCACTGTTGTTTAATGGTATCCTTGAATAAAATCAGTCTTAACTCGGCTACATGCTCCACCATGCTGTTCACACACTCTAGCTAACAGTAGACCAATCAGCACCTCCACTCTCCTCTTTTTCATGCTCACTCCCACTGCCTGAAATGTGTCAAAACTTTCTTGGTTTCCTTCCCTGTCTTCCTGGAGGAGGAGGAATTTCCTTGGGAAACGATTCACATTCCTGGCAACTAGAGAGCTGCTGGTGCAGCCGAAGGCAGGCTGCTTTGCTCTGCCCTCAGCCCCCTTTTGTATTCTGTTGTTGACCAACAACCTGCTCGGGGGGTGGGCAGGATTGGAGCTGTGGATTGCCCACCCTGTTGAAAGGTTTTGCTGAACTGGCATATGCTGATTGCTAGTGTTGAATTCCTCACAAAGGGAAGAGAGGTTTGTTTCCCCCTGCCTGGACCTCAGAATGTGAGAAAGGCCAGATTCTTGTGTGGGTGGATACTGGGGTCTCTGCTAGTGAGGAGATCCAACTTCCTGATCCAACAAGTGAGGCAAGGAAACTGTCCTCTGACACAGGGAGGCTCCTGTCAAAATAAGCACATTGGGGACAGTGTCTCTAAACTTGTATTTCTCTCTTGTTCTTGCTCTACTTATTTCCCACCTCTCCCATTCAGGCATTTCCTGAGCTGTATGTGCCAGTAGCAACACACAGGCCATTATTTCAGACACAAAACACTGTGGCATGGATGAATGAGAGCACACGGCAGAACATTTGAAAACATGAAGCATTGTCTTAATGGCAGTCAGAGATCCTGTGCTACATTCTAGGACAGTCTACTCTTGTAAACAAACACAGGTAGGGGTGGGTGACATAGAGAAAGTTAAGATTTCAGGAATTATCAGTGACGACACTATCTGAATTTAAATTAACTAAATTATTCAAAATGAAATGGTAAAAATCTATGTATAGTTATGTTTATCCCACTGAGTCAAATGTTTTTTCTCATATTGCCGGCCCTACATAGACCATTTATTTAATCTCATTGCTGTGCTCATAAAGCCAGTGGAAATGTTGCCCTTGTCTTGGCTCAATAATATCCTGTGAAAAGAATCAATACTTTTGCCTTTGCTGTCTAGTTGAGGACATAACAGTCCCTAGAGTGTCGACACTCAAATAGCATTGAGCTGGATGCCATGCCCACTTCTCTAATCACAGATCAAGGAGTCTGGGCAGTCTGGAGTCGTCTTTCTGGCCGTCTGCCTTTGCTCAATTAGCAAAGGGTTTTTAATGGAAAGAAATTAGGCCCAGTTCCACACTAAAATTAAATCCAATAGATATACTCATTGGAAAAACACATTTGGTGTAGGACCAGGCTCAGGGGCCGGAGGTATACTTGAGACATTTTCAGACAGTCTCTCCTGGAAGACCCTCATACTTACTCATCCTGCACTCGGGTGTGCACACGAGAAGTTACAGAAACAGTTGTGTCAACAATGACAAAAGAAAGAAGCTAGAGAGAGAAGACTTTTTGAGAAAGACTGGAGTTAAGTTTACTGCTTTAAATGTGTTTCAGTCTGCCATGCTACAAAGCGTTGCGCAAGGAAAATTTGGATAATTAGAAATATTGGGATTCTCAGTAGGAAACATCAGATTATCATGCTGCGTGACTCAAACTGCATGGCTGTTGGACATTACCCATTCAGTGCGCAGACTGTCTTTTTGAAATGATCTATTGCACATTCTCTCTTTTGCATCTCGCAGTCTGTACCAATTCTTAGAGATGTACTTAATAAACGATCTTCCTCTCTGTCTGTCCTGATTAAGGAATCATGTCTCTGTTGATGTCAGAGACACTGTCTGTTTTCAGATGAAAGCTGTCCATCTCTACAGCAGCTCTTTTCACATTGTATTTTTTAAAGGTTGTTTGTTATTTGGCAGCATGCTGTTAGTTTTGTCATCACTCTGGCCTAATGAGCTTCACCTTTCCATTTTCACTCACCTTGGCATCACTGATGTTAAAATGACTGCTGCATGGATACAGAGAAAAGCAAGGTCTGTATATAGGACCTCTGTAGAAACTGGAGCTTGGATACATTCAGCACATTAGTCATTTGGACATATTTGTAGTCAGGAAGCACTTTTGGGCTGCCATTGTTCATTTTAAGTAATGGTGCCAAAACAGCATATTTACACGCACCAGTTGTTTTATCAGCAGCATTGGTGGATATTACAGCAATAGACACACATGGCAATGCATCGCTTGTTTATTACGTTTCTCTCCTTCTGTAAAGTTGGAGCATTTTTTTTATCATTTTAAGAAATAAAGCAGAATCATATTTGCTGATACTGACCATTGTACATTTATTGATTGCACCATTCCCAGTTCTTAGTGGTCCTTCATTTTTCTTTCTGGAAGTGTTGTCTACATTGCAGAAAATAGTTGTGAGTCAGAGTATCGTGGAAGGCCTGTTTGTCAGCTGCAGTGCAGTTAGCATCATTAGCACTGACACAACCTTGCTCTGTATGGCTTCCTAAAGCAACCTTTTCTAATCTTGATTCCTCATACAGGATACAGTAGAACCATGACCACTCTCTGTCTTTGTTTACAGGCAGATGAGGGTGTCAGATTTATTTTTTTGTAAAATCTCCGATCAATGATGAGAGCAGAAAAACAGATATGATCGTGCTGGTTGCAAGAGTTAAAGGGCAGACTTAATCCTGTCTGATGTTAATCAGAGGCACCATATGGCAGTATGAAATATGTATGGTAAAACTGAGTAGATCCTTTAGATGAAATGTCAGCAATGTGTAAATTAAACTCAAAGGCAGCACTTAGTTTTGCTCAGTTTCACACCTTCTAGCAAGGTTAATGGGATTAGGTATAGTCTTTGCTGGCTCTTAAATTTCTAACAATAAGCATGTTTTCATCTTTTCAACTGGATTTTAGCAAAGATGTGATTCTGAAACCCCCAGGGGTCATGCATTTCCATCCCTGCACAATCCAGCCCATTCATCAGGGCTAAGGTGAAACATCTTAAGTGATTTCTGAAAAGGCTTACATAAGCTCTGCAAGCTATAAATACTGGACTCAGACATACTCTGCACATTTTAATTTATTCATGCTGTTTTGCAATTCCAAATATTTCCTAGTGAGTAGGGCTGCACAATAATGGCTAAAATGCTAATCACAGTTAGTCTGCTCAGTATTGAGCACAATTATCATTATGTATCATTATTATTCATCCATCTCTGGCAACAAAGTAACTGTTCTGCAATTTTTAAAATGACAGCAAACTGCCGTCACATTAACAGTGTGTCTGGACTTTATAACCCTATAAATAAATAGTCATGCGTCATTTTTAAACACTCTAGGGTACGTTCTTTCAACAATTGCTTTCTTCTTTCAAGGTATTTAGATTTTTCCTGGTCAGTAGGCTAGACAGAGAGATTGTTTTAAACAAGGCTTTGCTTTTGAGCCTATGATCCTACCAGTAGACTCCAGGCAAAGGAACGGTCCTGCCAAGCAAACCATCCACCTTAATAGGATTTTAAAACTCAGTCATAACCTCGTCAGAGGCTGTGACCCTCACAAGATTCAGCTGTATCTGTTGGACTGGTTATTCTGGACTCATTATGAAGTCATTGGATGCAGCAGGCATGAACTCGAAGACCTACCCTTATTAAGAGGATGTACTGCAGGTTACATTGGTTAACCGATAATCTCGTCATTATGCATGCTAGGGAGATGTTGTTTGTCATTTTATCTCTGTTATGATGTACTGTAGCTGATGTGGCCAAGGTGTCTTACTTTGGCTCTGATTTTGGTTGTAAACATGCCATGTCTGGTCTGATCTTGTCTTGCATGGCCTCTACAAACATGGGCCTACTGACCTCATCAGTTTGCATTCAGGGCTGAACAAAAGAGCAGTTTAGCACTGCAAAAACAGCAACAAAGGATGACAACCATGTACTGAGTTCCTGAAAATGATTATCAGCTCACTGAGGTATGAATGCAGCATGGGGTTGTATATTGTATTCTGATACCAAAGAGACTGAAGAGTTGAGAAAGAAGCCAAAAGTAGTGCGATGAAGCTCAGTGGGAGCTTGTAAATCTGGAAGTATTTGTTTAAAGGGGAGAGAGCATGTTGATCTATGAATACAGTGCTCTGTGATTGCTGACTCACAAATCTTGTCACCGGGTTGGTTGCGTTATCATGTGTGTCTTGCGTTTAAGACTTTGTCTGTTAATTTGGCTTGGCGCCAGTAGAACTGGGTGAAGCTCTTTTTCACAGCGTGTGCTTGACTTGATGATAAAATACGGGGACAGGTTCACCCCATTCTTGCGTTTCCTGGTGTCATTGAACAGCAAGCGTTGCATTTTTATTTATTTTTTTGGCCTTGCCTCAAACAAGGCTTTTTCTGCTGCCCTGTATTTCTCAATAGGAAACATATACAACTTGCTAGCAGACCCTTCATTATCAGAGAAAAGTCTTTGAAGGATTCTACCAAACCACCCACACAACAAGAGCATAGTGGTCAAACCTCTGATTCACACTTCACAGATATAAATCTTTTTTCAAATGGCGTTTTAAGAGAAAGCACTAGCTTAAATCACCAAACGGAAATAAAATCTGGAATGCACCAGCCTTGTGTGTAGTATTACATAAAAAGTGCTGGTAATCCCGACAACAGTCAGAGTGTACCACAGCTCTGGGAGCCTCATGACCACAGAGTTCACAAAGACCATATTACAGAGTATTATGACAGATATGAGTGCAGTTATTACGTCCTCTTCTCTCGCATTCTCGGAAATAACCGGTTTATCTGTTCACCAATCTATTTTTCTTTTCATAACATGTCCCTCAGGGTGGTTTCATACCTGAGTAATGACTCCTGTCCTGCCTTCCCGTTGCAGCTCAGGTCTCTGCACCTGCTGGCCCAACAAAGCTAAAATCCATCCTAGCAATGACTAAACACAAACTATGTGCGTTGAATGAGGGATTTTAAAAAATAGTTAAAGTGATGTTGCGTGTATCTCAATTACCAGAGCCAGATGGAATCATTTCTGCCCGCCCTCCACCTTTCTCACCAATATTCAGTAGAAGTCACAATTTCTTCAAAGTCATGGAAAAATGATTTCATCTTTTGTACAATTTCTTTTTCTTTTTACAGTTTAGTGCCTTTGGCCGCTTACGGGTTCAGTTCAGGCTGCAAAAATTATATGTTTTTTTATCATTGATTAATCTTTATCTTATCTTTACGATATTTAAATTGTAAAAAGTACTTAAAATTGACCGTCATGGTTTTGAATCTGTGTGTAGAGTTTGCTTGTTCTTCCTGTGTCTGTGTGTGTGTTTCCTCAGGGCGCTCAAGTTTCCTCCAACGATCCAAAGACATGCAGGATCGGTGTGTGAGGTTAGACGGGGAAGTTGTGCATTTAGCCCTAGCTTGGCTTAAATAAGGCTGTTGGAACACAGTGAGCATGCAGATGGAGAGCGGAGGCATTTTTAGTGCATGTGAGAACTTCCAATAAGAAATAGCTCCCACCCTGTGGATTATGCTACGGGACAATTTTGAGATACTTCATTAGATTTTTGATATTTTTTACTACTGTAAAAAAACTGGGCAGTATTGAAATCCATAGTAACTAACATTAATTCTGGACAAGTAAGGCTCTTTGCTGCGTGCAGGATGAAACTTTTTACAGCCACCTATCAAGTCTGCAGGGGTTTAGTGTTTGGTGCTCTACATATTTAAGCCTATGTCTATATAACATTGTAAGGTAACATTGTTTAGCTTAATCACATGACTTCTGGCCAGGCCTCAGCTGCCATATCATTACAAAATATTTTGTATTGTGTTTTGATTAATGAGTGCACACCATCTGTTGTTTTGCATCATGAGAATGAATGCCTGATGTGAAATGTTAATTGTTACAGCGATGGAAGATTAAAGGATATATTTGTCATTTCTGTCTCAGTGCTGACCTCTGGCATTCAGCAATGTGTTGACATCAACAAGTCGAAATAGAAAACTCTTTGGCACGTCACAAGCCATCCTATGAAGGGTACTTTCTTATCCAGAGCTCTTGTTTTCAGTCTTATGTTGCTGCTTTTAACATTAGAGTTGTGTTGCTATTGTGACCATTAGGTTGTGTCTCACACATAAACTAAACGGTCACAGGAATCAGGCTTTGCCAAATTAATAGCTTCCTCTTGTTCTCTTTGTTCACCCTGGTTACAGTCTCTTCCTCCTCTTTCACTGTGGCCTTGAGAAGATTTCTTTCAGGGAATTAAAGCCCAACCAGCATATGGCCATCTGGCACACATAAGCAGATATTTGGGGGCTAAAATAGCTTTTGCATGCAAGCCTAAGTGCAGGCTAAGCTCTTATGGCACATCCTACTGTGTGAACTTGTTAAAGCCGATCAATCAGTCTTCTGGATTAGTCCTTATCGCTCATGATGATGATTGAATTCAAAAATCAATTTAGCTGCCTCCAAATTACCTATCATCATTCTCCTTACTACTTCTCTGTTCACTCTCTAGCCATAGTGATTTGTAATCTCCATTGCTTTCCCATCTTTGTCTAAAAACTGTGAATTTGACACCAAAAATGTCAGATGGATTAATTTATTTAAGAACACTTATGTGGGTGGTGTGGGTATAGATTTGAGAATGTAGGGCTTTGTTTTGTGCCTTTTCTCTTTGTTTGCAGTTTGATTGAAAGGCTATGAATAAAATATAAAAGGTAAAGAAATAAAACTTGCGTGTATTTGCTGCCTGAGCAAATCTCGCTAGTTCTATAGGCTAGTTCACCGTGAATAGATTTGTCCCCGTTTTTCTTGTAGGAGAATAAAATATTCAGAAGAAGTAGCTTTTAGACCAGCGTACCCTTTATTTGGACTAAATTGAACAACCAAACAGGAACAAATAATAGTGTTATGAAAGAACAAAGTGCGATGGCTTTCCTCAGCCAGGACCTTCACTGGAGAGAAAGGGTTTTTTTTGTCAGTCCCCCACATACAAGCCAGTACCATACACCACTTCCTGAAGAATTTCATGCAGAGCATTATGTTCAAGCATTCTTTATTAAAAGAATGTGACTGCATTCAGAGAATATGAGAAACAGTACATTGAAAGAACTAAAAGCATGACTTGAAGTCTTTTTTTCTTCTAGCTTGGAAGCCCCCCAGCACATACCAAACACAGACAGTCTCTTTTTCATTCAGCCCTCTGTTACATCACTCATCCTCCACCCTCCACTTCCCCCTGCTTTGTGCCTCTGACAATTGCTGTGCAGTGATCCGAGGGCATGGAACTGGCAAAACATCAACTAGAATGCTGACCAGGGGAAAAGAATCACAAAAGTGTGTTTTTGTTTAGGCAGCATATCGTTCAATTCAGAGGGTTTGATGGCCTCTCATTGCCGTGCACGTTCGTTTGTAGTCTCTGAGGAGCCATGTCCATATTCGCATGATTAACTTTTTATGGTCTTATAAATGTTAAGTTTTTTTTTTATTCAAAGCAGAAATAACTGTACAAAATGGAACAGTATAACTGCTACTAAAGACTTTCCAACTGACACAAATGAGAACATAAGCAGTGATAAAACACGACGCTCACTTTTGTGTAAGCAGCCGTGTCTCAACATAGGGCTTTTTTCATTCTTGGAACTATTGCAACTACTGCTGTCTCTTTGTAGGCTCTTAAACTTGAGGGTGTTTCAATCACAAGTTATTTGAGATGCTGCTGTCACTAAAGTGGTCCAGAAATAGCACAGCGATAGTAGCCACATGTACTCTTACACACCAGCACCACTTGGACTAATGGCTTTGAAGGATGTTGATGTAGATGCCTGGATTTGTGTTGCTTGTTGAGAAAGAAACACTCTTGAGTGATGTTGTGATATCCCTGTATTGGATGAAGTATTTTTTGAACATATGAAGCCAGACTTTTTGAAACAGTTCTTCCCCAAAGTTTTGTTGTCATCTGAATCGTAGCTGTTTGAGTTCCACAAGGAATTATCATTGTGGAAACATTAAATATTTGTAGCTCTTAAAGACTTCCTTCTTATAATATTAAGAAAGATCTGTTTGTGAATTGCCCCTTTTTTGTTCTGGCTTTGTCATGACTTTTCAAAAACAAGGAATCAACAGAGGGAAAACTGTGGTCTCAAGGTTCTTCACATCTTCTCAAATCTGATGCCGAGGCTGAGAGTCTGGGGAGTTGATTTCAGGTTTGGGGTGCACATTTTTTAAATAGCTTTTGATGTCGGTGTAATATAAGCTACGATATGTCTGCTGTCACATAAGCAGTCGTCCAGACAGACGTATCATTGTACCAAAGAGCCAAACTCAAAGCAGCGAGTGGCTGAGGCTTGGTGTCGGGCCAGAAGTTCTCTTTGAGACCTGATTCCAGAAGAACCTGTGTGAGGCCCTGTGTGTGTGTTAAAGAAAGCCAGCCTGACTCAGGGGAGGTTGAGGTCAGAAAGGGGCTAACAAAAAGGATTATTTGCTGGGCAGAATGTGTGTGTGGCACTGCCCCTTGACTTCCACCCTGCTGCTGCCTACCTTTAATCCATCTCCCACAATTGATTTGGTTTCCTCTGATGTTCCAGCATCGCTTCAATAAAGGTGGGGCAAGTTATTCAGTCCTCACTGGAAGGGAGAGATAGGCTTGGTCGAGACATGACAACATCAGTGTTTCCTGATTCAGTCGTAAAACGTGTGTGTGTGTTATGTAGGTGATTTGGAGCAGTTGCACACTTGTGTCATGCATTCTTTTTAGCCTCTCTTTGGTGATTCAGTCCATCTAAAAAGCTTCATACTCAAGTGATGAAGTGTTAAACTTGTACTTGACTGGATCTGTGAAAGCTTCAAACGTTTGCAACTTTTCCCTCTGAAGTCTTCTTCTTATTGCTGTAGAGAAAATGGATGAAGCAGCCGAGATAAGATAATGCACCATGCCATATAACCCACAATCACAGGCCTCTTATCTAAAACCAAATATTTGACCATGGCTGTTTGAGTGTACTGCCTGATAAGTTGTTTTGTTTGTCCAGGACAGATAAACGTGAAAGGATTCGAGCGTAGCTGCAGACGGACCATCTTTCCTAACATAAGTGATTTCAACAGTAACTCCCAGCTCCTTTTCCATTCCATAACTTCTAATAATGAGGATATGTATAATGTTTAAACCAATATTCGTTTCTGCAAAACTTAACTGATGTGGCACTATAAGGCACAGCCTTTTATGCCATTGCACACCTGCCCCATGTCTAATAAGGAGTGAATTAAAACTCCTGGTGATTTTATTTTGATTTTGTCATTAGTACTTCGCTGTTGCTTGTTTATAGTGCCGAGGTTAGCCCATAATAAGGCAGTGATGAGCAGGTAAAAATATCAAAGACGGGATTATGTTGTCATGGCTTTTTGCCATGTGGAATACAGTAGCTATGGTTGAGGAGCTGTTCTTGTTTGTCAGTTTAACTATAGAGCTTTCAATGCAGATTTATAGTCTCTTCTCTATAGTTTATGTGTCAAAGCCTTTTTCCTCACACTTAACACAAAAAGAAGCATTTGCCGCCTCCATACTTCTGATTTCCTAAGTAATATTGGTATGTAACTGGAGCCGTCTGTGTAATCTAAAAGAGGGAAATGGCCTCGTAATATAATGGCCTTGCTTTACTTTAGAGGCCGAAAAAAGGTCAACAGTTAGTGACGGTACAGAGAGTGACTTGGACGCACTAATGGGCTTAGATAGAGCAGCACTACTCATGCTGCTGAGAGTGATGCCATATAGGCTAAACCTATTAGCTGTAGAGTGCTCCGGCACCTACTGGGCACCGTTCATCAGGGCAGTCAATAACAATAGCTGTTTTATATGTCCGTGTCAGTAATGGAAGCTGTCATCCAGAAAAAGATTTGCACGTTGACTGTAATTGGCCTGTGGTAGGACACAAGTCTGATTCCTGCATTGCCTTGGAGTTGGTTTGGCCTCTACCTGTGACACAATTTAAACTTAACATTATTCTCGTCAACGTGTTGAAGGTTAAAAGTGAGCTGAGTGAAGCTAGGACAGTTTAAAAACCACACCTTGGTTCAAAATCTAAACAGTCATAGATTAATCGATTAGTCGACCGTCAGAAAATTCATCTTCAGCATGTGTGATAATGGAAATATTAAACATTTGCTGGTTCCAGCTTCTCACATGTGAGGATTTGCTGTTTTTTCTGGTTTATATCATAAACAGAAAACAGTGTGTTGACAGGACAAAAGAAGACATGTGAAGACGCCGCCTCGGGCTCTGGGAAATTTTTACAGACATTTTTGTGACACTTTATAGACTAAATGATTGGTCAATCGTAAAGAAATAATTGATAGATTATGCAGTAATAAAAATATTTGTTGGTTGCAGCCCTAGTCAGTATGTTTACATGCACAGTAGTATCTGTGTGTGTGTCTGTGAAAACATCATATCAGCAAGGCTTGACAGATGTAGTCCCTCAAACTTAGGTAATGTTCTAATCATGTATACAGGGAGGGATTTGAAGTTTACTCAAGTGCCTGTATATCTAGCGTAGCTAAAATAAATGATGCAGACTGACACAACAATAAATTCTACCCTCAAGGGGGTTAAAATGTTCAGTTTTTATTTAAACTGTTTTAAAGAGATGTTGATTCAACTTTACATTACATTTTGGAGGCTGTAGTTTCTCTGCCCTCATCGATGTACCCTGACTCCTGAATATGATCAAAACCAGCAAGACTCCATAACCAGGATAGTAGCGCGCATGTGAGGATCAATAAACTCAGTCTATAGCGATGATGACCCAATTTAGAAGAGCTCGGCAGGCGATGTGTTGACTTAACCAGCGCAAGCAGTGAAACTGAAAGAGGGATTTCCCCCAGGGGCTCTTATCATCTTGGAAACAGACAGAAAATGTATCACTTATCTCCGCTTTCCACCGCCCGTTCACAGAAATATTGAACTGCAGACTGCTGTATAGATTCTCCACCCACCCGGTCTCCTCTATGGATTGATAACACTGTTGTGTTTTGGTCCTGTTTGGCACAGAGAGGCGTGCTGTGATCCCACCCCAGGCTCTCTCAGGGAATGTGGGAATGATGTGCCTAAAACTGAGGATTAATGCATCTATTGTGCGGCTTCTGCAAGCCCTTATTTTGATCTTGAGTGTGTGCCAGTGTCTGTTGAGTAGAGGGGAGAGACCATGGCACAAATAACAACCCCCCCACCCATATTCCTGTGATCACAAATGCACAGTATATCCATACTGACAATCCTTTCTAAAACCAGCTGAATTATCCCTGACCCAGTGAATGCCTCTGCCAGCTATTTTAGCACAATGATTAGTGCTTTTGTGAGGCACCTGGTCTGTCACTGTAGTCACTGATTGGGTGGCAAAGTGAACTGGCACTGGGTAGGAGCACAGGGACAGACTGGCAACAGGCCAGAACAGATGGCCACTAGTTTCACTTGCAACACAACACAGTGGCAGGCAGCAGTGGAGATAACACCTCTGTCTAATAATAAAAAATCCCTGGTTCCCTAGGGGAGAGGGAGAGAGAGGAGAGAGAGAGAGGAGAGAGAGAGAGGAGAGAGAGAGAGAGAGAGAGAGAGAGAGAGAGAGAGAGAGAGAGAGAGAGAGTGAGAGTGAGAGTCCATGGGCTACCTAAAAGGTTTAACATTTAATTACTCCAGCCTCAAACAGATATGAATGTGTTATTCTAACACACATGAGGTAACTTAGGTTATCGTGCAGCCAAGTGGATTGGCAATTTACACCCAAACGATTGCAGTAAAATGTCGTAGAATTATGTCTTCACCTATTTGGGCCAAAGGGAGATTCTGCACAGGAACATCAAGTCCCTGGCCCATTCCTGTGGTTGAAAAAGTTATGTTGTCATCATTAAATATATATGCTGTTGGCTGCTTGGATAAACCTCTCTCAGGATCTAATGACCTTTGGCTAGCTTCCTTTCTTTTCCCTCTATGCTGTGTTGTAATTTTGTTAATAACAACTATAAACAAACATATCAATCAATGCCCTTTTTTGCAATGACGAAAGTAAGGGCGTTTTCATACCTAACCGGTTTGGTTCGGTTAAAACGGTGCATTTGCCCGGTTAGTTTGTTTGGGCATGTGTGAACACAGTAATCGCACTCGGGTGTGGACCAGAACAACTGCACCGAGACTTCTTTAGAGGAGGTGGTCTCGGTCCGGTTCCAAACCAACTCTGGAGTGGTTCAGACCTTCTTCCTGTGTTTACTTCTTCTTTGGTTTTACTGGTGGACTACAAAACAATGTCAATGGTGCATGCCGGCACCTACTGTACCGGAGTGTGTAACATCCCCAGACACATCTGACCAATAAACATTCTCATTTGGTTTGCAGTGATGCATTTTGGTTCACTTGGATTTTTCTTCTGTGTGAAAAGAAACTGAACCAAGGGGAAAACGCTCCAAGTCTACAAACTCATTAACTGATTTGGACCAGAGCAAACGAACTATAGGTGTGAAAACACACTAAAGTCCTATTGTGTTGAATTTCTGAAACAAGCATATTGGAAGGTGTGTTCAGAAAATAAAAAGTGAGACATTTGTAACATTGGAAACAGTACACTGTAAACATGACTACAAAGAACCAGCTTTTTAAGACTTTATTTCAGAATGCAAAGAACTTAAATACAGTCAACAGTGAAAAAAACAGTATGTGCCATACTACGTCACAAACCATTTTGTCTTCTTTATGCCCCACAATATTCATTTCTAAACAGACACCACACTGTTGTCGTCTCTAACACTACAATTTCCTTTGTGCTTGAACGTGATGAGTCTTTGTGAATCATACTTGAGTAGCAGGGAGTGCCTGGATGAAGTCAGTGAGTGTTGCAGAGAGGCTCTCGAGGAAAGTGGGCGACGGGATAGCTATTTGTTTGCTTTGTCTTTTTTCCTCTCTTTTGACTCTGGCTCAGACTGATCACAATATAATGCAGCAGCAGCAGGACTGGTGGGAAAAGTGGGTCATGAGGAAGTTTTAGCAAACTTGGCTTGGGAGCTGTTGACTTTTTGTGTCTTGCTGTGGAGCAGTAGAGGCAAGGTTTTGGGTGAAAGGAAGTGGGGTTTTTAAAGGTCACAAATTGTTGTGGACCTGTGAAAGAAGCATGGAATTGAGCTTGTGCCTGGTTTTAGCCTTCTTATATTGCTCAGTTCTGTGGGAGGTGTCCATAGAGACCCTCTAACCTAGATGTGTTTTTTCTGATTAAATGCAGTATATTTTACTGTACTTGTCTTCTTTGTACTTCACCCATTCTGGATTCCAGTGTGACAGCTTTTTAAAAAGCCCAACATGTCAGTCAAAAATGTATTCTTTAGAGGCATATGTAGGTATATGTTTCTCACTTGTTTTATTTAATAATGAACAGATGGCAGTGAGTCACATAAGCTTCTGTGTTCAACATTTTGAATGTGTATCAGCATGCTTAAACAGGGCTGACTGAAGACTTTTTACTGCACTATGGCTTGTCAAAGCATCTGTGCCATGTCACCTTCCATGAGAAATTCACCCATAAAGCTGACAATATGACAATATTCACCAAGCTGAATAGAGTAGGCTTTGATTATTGAATTGCTCTTTCGATTGCAGCCGTTGATGATTCCTGGATGTTGCCAGTTATTATTATCATACCTGCAGACCAAAGAAAGAATAAAGACACACGTAGAAATAAAATGTGGCAGCAGTGAGTGCTCGTTTGTCGTCCATGCATTACATCCCCAGATGCTACAGCGTGTCATGAAGGTGTGCTCACATTGTGTTAGTCATCCCTCTAATCTGTTTCTTTTTTCTCTCCCCCTCTCTCTTGTTCTTTCTCTTTTCCACAGGCTCTGCAGCCTCACCCTGAAAAAGCTGGTCGTCCTCAAAGAACTGGATAAAGAGCTGAACTCCCTGTCTATAGCTGTCAAAATACAGGTGGGTGGGTTTATCTCGCATGTGCAATGAGAGCAACAGGCTATTGCAAAAGGTTTGATAGCATTTGTGTCACGCTCCGGACTCTGTGGCTCACTGTTTCTCCATTCTTTGCCGGGATTGTGCTCAGAGCACAATCACAAAGCCTAGACGATGATAAGACATGCTACTAATCCTGCCAATTGATAAAAACCTTCTTAGCTGCACAGGAAGCTCTGGTGAGTCACATCCACTCAGGTGCTTTAAATGGCAGGCTAGCATTACCACTCTAAGCAGCAGCATTAGTACCGTAAGACGGATTGTTCATCTTACATTGATTGCTAATGCATTCTTGTGACTACGGGCGTGCAGTCCTAACATGTGTTGCCTAATCTCAGGGTTGTTATTAAAACGAATAACAAAATAAAAACTGCAACATAGAATATACATCTATATTCCCTAAGCTATCACATTGTGAAATATCATAACACCGACATAATAATAGCAAAAAGCAGCAGTTGGCTAGGTAAATGGAATTAAAATACAGTAAGTCTATGCATCTGTGTGTGTGAACAACCCAGTTCATTTTACAGGCACTGTAGCTTTGCTGCTCACTAAACAAGCTTACATATTGTTTGCGTGCTGCGATAGAGTTACAGCCCACTCCTACAATGCAGGGTAGCAGGATGATGGCTCCGGAGATTACCCGAGGTTAGTTGTGTTTGCTGCTTGACGTCACTGGAGCAACACGTTCCCGTTCAACGATCACCCTTTATATTGAATTCAATGAATTCCTAGAGCACAGAGTGAGCTTTTTAGAAAGGTGGGATAATGTTTCTCCCTCTCAGAATAATGTTTTGTTTGACTGACATATTGTTGGCAGAGACTCAGATAGATTGTTTTAACTTGTTAATGTCCCGCCCCTGTCACTGTCCTCTTGTCTGGGTATTTTTGTGTGTATGTACTGTTACGGGAGATGGAGAAGGCAAAGGAAACAAAATATTTGAGAAAAATAAAGCACAATAAAAGTGTTTGTTCTTTTTATATTGCAAAACAGCAGCTGTGAACCAATTTACTGTTTCCTCATGCTATTCCAATATTGTGTAATTGATCCATCCATCCATCCATTTTCTTCCGCTTATCCGGGGCCGGGTCACGATGGCAGCAGACTGAGCAGGGTTGTCCAGGTGTCCCTCTCCCCACTGTAATTGATATTAAACCATATTACTAATATTGTTTTTCAGTTGCATCATAATCATGGAAAATGACAGCCCTAGTTTTGATCTAAAATAGTGTGGTATATTCTGCACTCTTAACTGTCAAGATCATAAACTAGGCACATCTGTAGTGGCAGAGTGTTGGAACCCTGCCTTTAGTCTGCAAACAGGCCTCACAGTTTTAAAACACACACTCAGCAGTAAGCCGAGTAGCAGTTGTAAAGATGATGGTCCACTGCTTCTGAAGCAGCTGATTCTGAGAGAGAACTAAGGCCAGTGAGTATACCTTAAGTGTACACAGACACATATACGAACACACTGCCCTGAGGTGGCCATGTGGAAATAATTCTCAGAGGAAAAAGTCAAACTTTCTTGACTGCAGTTGCCCAGAAACTCCACACAGAAGAGAATTTGAGAATTAGACTTCCCCAAAAGCGAGAAGAGAGGAGGAAGCCAACTTTAGTCTGTTACTTGTACCTGAAAGATTCTGTTCCACCTCAGCAGAAGCCTGAGCAAAAGCTTTTACATTACCCACACATCAGTGAAAATCTAATATGTAGCCTTTACACAGTGCCACCAGTGGATATGAGGATTCCCAGCAGTAGATTATGATATGCATGAGTGATGGGCAGTTGTTAAAAGAATAAAACATGAAATAGCAAGAGCAATTATCAGCATTCTGCCCTACAAAGCCAAAACACAGTAACTACATACTGTGGTCCAACTTGAATCTGACCTTACCAAAGAAATTATTGTACCATAGAATGTGTCATTTTGGGGGAAAAACGGCAAGGAAAATTTACAAGAGCTACAAAACGAAGGTAAAAACCAAACTGCAGTGAGTGCACTCTAGCTTGATAAGGCTAGTTGGTGAGATAGCCTTAGCTCCAGCTAATTTACTCACTTTTGCCTGTTTCCTGGAATTGAATGAATCAATTTTGATGTCCCAACATCTTAGTAATTAAGTTTGTTATACCACATAAATAAGGAAGTTGCTAAATCTAATCATAATGGAGAAAAAAGTAACACCAGATGAACTAGAAGCCTCTGACTGTAGTGTGATTTAATGCGGTTAGACTATCTTTAGTACATACATGCAGTGTTTTTTATGTAATGTCTGTGACAATGATTAATACTCAATATAATACTGTTATATATATATATATACTGTTAACAGTTTGGCCTTCAAACTTCGAACCCTTTTTTATCAACTTCACTGTTTCTATAGTTACTGCTCTCTGCTTTCATGCCTCAGTAAGTGACCATTTTTCTGTCCCACTCTCAAAATTGTCCCCCTCATAATGAAATGTAATAGACATTTTATGCAGTACTGGGCAATTCTATGTAAAGAGAAACAAATCATCCCCCCTTTACCATCATCCTGAAGGAGAAAGCAACCAACCAAGTGTGGCTTTATCCATGAGCTACGTTGTCTCCAGAGCGTGAAATCTCTCCATTTCTGCTGAGCCGCCCTAAGGACAGCAGAGTAAAGCTCTGTTCACCACAGCTCTGGAACTGGAGCATTAAATGCAATTTCCAGCGGGTTTGGTTAGGGAGAACAGAGACGCGAGGGGATAAAGAGACGGTTGGAGAAGATGACAGAGGAATAAGAGGGTTTTGTTTTCAGACAGTGAATGACAAAGCCTCATTACCGCATGTCGTCGGTTCTCTCTTCAGCATACAGTGGCCGTCTCTTTTCTCTCTCTGGGTCTCATCAGGTTGAGTGGCCTGCCTGCACGCACAAGCCTTGTAATGGCCAACCAATTTGGATGGTCTCCCAAAGCCACAGCAGCAGGGATGATGAGATTGCAGTTTAGTCTCCAGGAGGCTCTGTGTTCCCTGGGAGATCTGTCCGTCTTTCTCTCACCCTGGAGACCGCTGGGTCACTTCAAGTAGCTTCCTCAGACAAACCGCTGCTACATTTTCTGCACATCGGGTTGCAGTGTGGTATGCTGCTGCACGTGCACTACATGATTCTGCATTTTATCTCCTATCTTTTCAGTGTGCAGTTGCCTGAGGTTGTAGCCAGACATTGATGTCAGCTGGATTATGATAGGAAAGGCGTGCAATCCTCATTTCAGCGCAAGCCGCTGTCCAAAGCACTTCCATTTGCAGTGCACTCAGATATGATCCAATTGTGTGTGTGTGCGTGTAGGTGTGTGTTGGGTGAAAGCAGAAGCCTCAAACACCTTTAAAACCTCTCTAATACAATTGCACATTGAGCTCTTGTCCTGACCTTAAATCACTTCCTGCCGTTGCTGCAAACAGGGGAGCCAATTTAGAGAATTTAACATGTTTAAAGAAAGTAACCTTGAGAAGAAGCGTAAAGTTGAACTTGTTTTCCCACAGGCTTGTGGAGCTTGGTAGAGTAGAGGGGCCGTTACAGCCCCCCAACTGGCCCCAGAAAGACAGTGGAGAAGCTTGTAGCAGGGGAGAGAGGGCGAGAGAAGGGGGGGCCAAAGGACATTCAGTACAAGCTTTCCTTGCCAAGGCTCTGTATTGTTAATGCATATCAGGCAGTTTGAGAGTGCTCGGCTTTTGTGCCCTGATTCATTGTACCAGCCACTGAGCATGAGAAAAGGGTGCATACAGGGCCTCTTTGTGGAGCTCAAGTTAGCGACAAGATCAGACTCGGACAGAGATTTACCCTCTTTTTTTTTTTTCTATACAAAACAAGGGCTGCGGCTAATGTCAAGGGTACTGTCAGCATGTCCTTCTCTGGAACATATTGAGCCATTAGGCCGGATAGAAAAATGCTTATTACAACTGAATGTTTTGCAAGTGTCAGCACAGCTAAATACTCTTTATTCCCATGTTCCCTTTAGTTCTTCAGAGCTTTTCTTCATGCTTTTTAAACTATTGACATTGTAGTAGATGTTCTTTACAACGTTCCTTTCCTTTGTGCGGGAGGCTAGAACACAGTGTTACGTGTTGTCTCAGTATTGCATGCTCGTATTTGAACAAATTTGTAGACTTGGAAGTTTTCAACTTCATGCAAGATGTGAATCTGTATGAGAAAAGAAAGACGGAATAATTAAAAAAAAAAATTTTAATCCTAAAAAACAGATATTGTATCATCAGGCAAACATCCTGTTCAGTATTGACAATACTCATTTAGGGATGAGAAAATACCCTATATAACTACAGTAGATACGTAAATGGTTATCGCACAAGCATTATACTGGTTTATTGTATAACACTAGCATTGTTTATTCCAACAAATGTCAATGGCCATGAGCTAGAGCTCCCTTTACTTTCTGCTCTCACTGGGTACCAGTGATACAGGAAAAGAGGTCATGGAAGTGGAGGTTGTATTTTTTTTTTAAACAGCATGATACTGCATTGTGGAGAAACTTTTTTTAACCTATTTAATTTGGATATAGTAATTATTGTATTAAAACAATTAAGTACCAGAAGTACTTCATTTTACAATTAGATAATTATTTACATTATGTTATCTAATGTGACTATACTATTTCTATCTCAGCTTATGCTTAAATTATCATTCATCCATCCATTTTCTGTACCCACTTAAATCTACTCATGATCATGGAAAGGCTGGTGTCTATCCCAGCATGCATCACAAGAACACATACACAGACAAATGACTTCAGGATTTAGAGTTTCCAGTTTACCTGACCTGAAGATCTTTGCACTGTTGGAGGAATCTGGAGCACCTGGAGGAAACCCACAGGAGCAGAGGAGAACAGACAGAACATGTAAACTCTGAACTACAATGACCAGGGCTAATAATCAAACCCAGGGCCCTCTTTCTCAGAGACAACAGTGCTAATGGGCTATTGAGTCTCCCGAATCATTTTCATTGGAGAAGATGGATTTGTGTGGTGTCAGTTCTGTTGTGCCAGACATATCAAGCTATATCCAATCTTGTATTTGTTTTTCTCTCAATTCACCTGTTAACACTGTGTGGTTGATTGGAGGGAGTTGATTACTTGAAGTGCGGGTATGTACTGTTACTGTATGCCATTTCTGTTGGCTGTGACAGACACTCGCAGTCCTCGTTCCTTCTGTGGCTCACAAGGCCTTTGGACGTTTGTTGGCCTTGTTTTCCTGACTGTGACTTTTTGTAGAAATTACAAATCATTGATCCACTTTATTGTGCCTGTATGAAACATGCATTGTCATTTGGATGCTATGTATACAATACGTTATTTTAAAATACTCATGCATGTGTTGTACCGACAGAAGCACCACTGCGTTTTTCCCCCTCACATATCAGCCTTGATATGTGGTACATACTCTACCAGGTGAACTACCAGGGCGCCCCCACTGCATTTTTGAATCAGAGGGTGTCAGCTCCCTCTGATACCCCGTGATGATTCCTCAGCACAGACCCAACCATTTCATTTGGTATCTGTTACATGATCTAGCAGCTCTGATGACATTAGGATCCAATGTCGTACCCACTGCATCGGACTATTAAAGAGTTTCTCCCCAGGGTATTAAGTCAGATACAGGATATCCTCACTGCTCCATGCTGCTCATCAAGTCTTACTTAATTCTATTGGCAGGTTTAACAGATACCTGAACTAAGCTTTGAGGACTTATGAAATTTTTACAGCAGTCGATGAGTTGCCAAATATATTACACAACAGATGCCTGTCTTCAGCACTCACTCGACAAGCTGTTTCTGTTCTCACGTTCACACTTTGATTCCCTGTTTCAAGATTATAAGAGGCAGAAAAAGAAGCTTGGTTGAACCATTAAACTGGGACTTGATGAGGAACATGATAGACTTAAATCCGGGGCTTGTAAGAGAAACATGCTAAGAACTAAGACAGGTCCTCTGAGGACACACTGTGTGTCAGTGTCCTTACATTTGGAAGAGACTTCCACAACCCGTGGCATTTAAATCCCTGTGCTGTTTGGCCAAACCAACTTTGTGCCAGCTCCCAGAATTAGCTTAGGTGAGGAGTCTTTCTCAACCAGAATAGCAAGTATTAGATAATCAAACTAAATTTGGTTTTGATTAGCAGCTTGAAACAGTGGCTGTTAATTTATTTTAATAGAGATCCTTGGCAACAACATGCAGCCTAATGGCAGCCATATAAACTTATCTAGAATATAAACCTTTTTCAGGTTACAGTCATAGTTCCACCTGGACCAAAAATCCCTCTCAAGGTGTGATTAACCATGCTAGCCAGTTGTTTCTAAGCCGCTGAGGGGTAGCAGCAGTAGAGTAGAATTTGCATCTTGTGATTAGGTTGTCGCTGGTTTGAATCCGTATGTCAGTTAGGAAAACTGGTGTAGGGAAAACTCTCTCAAAACTAGGTCTTGATATTTCCCTGAGCATGGCATCTGACCCCAGTTTCATTTGTTCCAGTAGCACTGTTCTCTAGAAAGCAGTGAAGGAGTGGAGGACTGTTTGTACTGGGCTGCCTCAAGGTGTGATACTGCATAAATGTGTGAATTTGAAGCAGGCTGGTACTAGAATAAGGCTTGCACACTCAGTCACTGTTGTCTGAATAGATAATAGTCTTAAGAAACAACATGAGATGAGGGATTCTGGGGGATTTTCTTTAATTCCAAAGAATATTATTGAATTTAAATGAGTTTGCACCCTCAAAACAAACAAATTTGTCATTTTCATTCCAGAATGGATTTATGCCAATTTCAAGTTAGCTGCCAAAACAAACATGGAAGTCCCTGATGTATAATTGTTTATATGTTGCATTTATTAAGTGTGCTTACAGTGAAACTCTGCTTTACTTTGTCTTTCAGGGTTCTAAGCGTCTTCTGAGATCAAATGAGTACGTCCTCCCTCCCAGTGGACTGATGGAGACAGATCTAGAGCTCACATTCTCACTACAGGCAAGCACTCTGACATTATACTGTGAATTCTCACACTGATACGGCAGTGACTTGACAGGCAGGATTGTGTTGAAGCTTTTATCCACACTGGTGCCCCTTCTTAACCCGTAGGAGTGTTAAGTTCAAAAATCCACGTGCATTTATACACGTGTTTTTTCAGTATTTTGTATTGATGAAATCAGGCTCAGTTGTTTGATATCAGCCTGCCCTGTACCACAATTATTCATGTTATTTTGTGGTCAGAGGAGGTGTTAACTCTTGTTGTAGGGGAACAGGACGTGCTGTTGTTAATGTTGTTGAGTACAGCGGTTTCCCAAGTGCAACCTTACTCCATACAGAAATGGATCATTACCAAAGTCACTGAAGCAGAGCATTTTTATGGCAGAATATTTGAAGATTTGAAATAATAGACACTGCATGCATGCTGACTATTTGCGGACTGGAACAGCTAGACGGCTGTAAAGGTTAACTAAACCAGGACAAGTGAACAAGTTATGGAAAACTGACTTGAAGTTTGTAGATGACATTTTACACAAAAAAGTGCAAAATCTTTGCAAAAATCTGAAACAAAAAGGCCCAGCTAAAATCCCACTGCTGTTGAGTAAAGCCTAGAAAAAGTGGGGGTCAGTGTTGGATATTGCAGCAGTGATGTTCAACCAACTTGTGAAACTTGATCTTACAAGCTATTATTGTGTGAATATTATAGACCAGGAAGGCAAGAAAAGTCAATGTAAAGATCAAGTTCTGGCAGTCAGAGACAATATGACTCCAGAGGAAACAGAAGATGAAATACTCTCTCAGCAAGAAATTTAGTTGAAGCGAGGTGCAAAGTCTTGATGAAGGTTCACCAACAGTTCAGCCACAGTCCAGCAGACAGACTACAGAAAGTTTTTTTTTAATAGTTCAGGCAGTAAGAAATGCAGAATCTAACACCCACCATGTTGGTTCATTGCTGGCATCTGAGTACAGTGAGTCTGGCTGTATTTGTTTCTAAATGTAGCACTTGAAGCAGTTCAGCATATTTGATAAAGTTGATGTACTTTTTGTAATTTTTGGGTTGTATCCACATGGTTGAATGCACTTACTGTAAGTCGCTTTGGATAAAAGAGTCAGCTAAATAAATGTAATGTAATGTACATGAATTTGAACCAGGCGTGTGTGTGGTATCTCTACATCATCAGTGGACACAGTTCAGTGCAGAGTCAGACAGCATTCTAACTACAGATAAATCTTCTGAAATAATGAAGCAGTTTGTCCACGCCTGGATAAGCTCACAGTCCACAGCGACGGAGAGCTAAAATCTAGCCTGGCAGTCTAAGATAGCAAACAGGATTATAAGGAGCACGCTGGCTGGTGAAACACTGGATATGTCTGATGGCATTAATAATATGGCCTGGCCACACTCTATGCTATATTTGGTGCCAATAATTTGTGTCACAGATAACCAGTCACCAGTTGATGCAATGAAATCCACCAGTCACAGAAGAAAGACTTTGTCTGGAAATAAACAGCATCAGAGAACTCATTCAAAGTGGAGAAAATGCTGTTGTTCAGACGGACATCATGGCACTGAAGGACAGTGAAATCTTGAGTAAGCAGATAGTGAATACATGCAATCTTGTTTTATTTGCAAGCAATAGAAGCTGAATACAGACACTGTTTTTTTTCTGTTGTTGCACATGGCAGGTCACCATTGAAGAATTGCTTTTCTTATGGACTAACAAAAATAATGCGTTGAAATAAGTCTGCATGTGGGATTCCATCTAAAGGCTGATGAATATATAATGGGGTCTGCATTGTTTGTCTGACTTTATTTTTGTTATTTTCAGTACCCCCATTTTCTGAAGAGGGATGCCAACAGACTGCAGATTATGCTGCAGAGGAGGAAACGCTACAAGAATCGAACCATCCTGGGCTACAAAACTTTGGCTGTGGGAGTTATCAATATGGCCGAGGTACTGCGTAGTGCCTCAATTGATGCATTACTTTCAATCGTTTCCTTTCGTGTTTCATTGTCAGCCGTTTAATTTCTTTTGAGCAACATGTCATTTGGCTCTGAGCATGTGATTGCATTCTGCTCTTCTCTGACAGTGATTGACATGACTATTAGTGTCTGTGTACCATGTCTCGGTTGCCAGAGAGAGGGTGTCCTGTGTTACACATCATTTCAGATGATTCATGCTCATCACACGTACTGCTGTGTGAGATTATGGGCCATCTGGAGTTGGCTTCATATGCACTTTTCTGAAAACAGTACATTCGGCCATGCTATGCAGAACTAATGGACTAGGAGCTGATATAATGCCCCTTGTGGATGTTTGTTTGATGTAGAGATACACCAGTCCATGCAGTAGGGACTCTGCAGTTACGTCAGGCTGTATGTATGTTTGGCCACTGGGCCATTAAGATACCATTTTTTTATACCCAACGTGGCTGTACTTGCTTTGCTTAGCGATGCCTGTCAGTTTAGATGTCACACATTAAAACTGCTGGCTGCGATTTTACCACTCATTCACTTGCAACTCTGTGTTTCAGAGTTTTAACAGAGGACAGTAGGGATTTTTTTTTTATCAGACTCACTACTATGGATTATAATAAACAAATGATTGGAAATTGGGCTTTATAAAGCAGATACAGATGAATTAAAATGCCTTGCTTAGGACATAACTAGACAGAGATTTTGAGCGTCACACTGATTTGGAATGGGAAACACGGGTAACATTTCTACAATTCTAATTAAAGCAGCTGATGCGCCCATTCATGCTTAGCCAAAGTTACTTCCCGGCAGTAGCCCCAGGACAGGAATTGAGTGACATCTGAAAACAAGACTAATGCATTATTACATTTTAAAATACCACTCAGCTGCTGTGCTGTTTTGGTGCTTACTGCAGTGAAACAACCCACAGACTTCTATGAATAAAGCTAGATTGGCCATTATTGGATCCTGTTGGGTAATTATGTTGTCATCTGCTGTAGAGTAAACTCTCTCGTGCCCTCATTCTGAATCTATCGGGGCTTTATCCACGAGGAAGTCACTTACTGGACTTTGCATGCAGCATTCAAGTGCACCCCTGCCAATGCTAGAGCGAAATGAGCCTACTCCCTGTGCAGCAATTCATCAAGTGAAACTATTGAAAGTACCCTCCAGATAGAGCTTAGAATGAAGGCTCATCCCTTCTCATCTGATTCAAAACAGTTTATGCAAATTGTGTTATACTGTTTGACTGGATGATATGAGCAAATTGGCTCGGCTCATTTAGATATTCACAATGGAAAAGCAGCATTGTGCAAATGAAGATTTATTTAGAGATAGCATAGCTGTCAGCTTGTAATCAGTTGGTAAATCTCTGCAAGCATAAAGCAGTGTAACAGAAGCCATCCCGATCTCTGTTGGATCAGTATTGGCTCACTAGAGAGAGAGATAAAATTCTTCCACGCTACCCGCCTGTTGAAGAAATATTATTTGTTCCATGCTGCTTCGACATGGCTCCACAGAGTAATTGATAGACACAGGAATTGTACAAGACATGAAGGCATCTCAGCTAAAGAGGACTTGATGTGAGACAGATGAAATCCATATATCAAGTCCTGTGTTGTATTTGTTCAAGAAAAGTTAACATTATCAGGAACATAGCAGGGGAGGGATCAAATTAAAAAAAAAAAAAAAGCGTCTTGTATAAAGCCCATTTTGTATTTGGACAGATTCTTAAAATCAGTGGTAGGTCTCAATGTTAATCTTCCTATATCCAGGTGATGCAACACCCGACAGACGGAGGACAGATTCTGGGTCTCCATAGCAACGTGAAGGAGGCGCCTGTGCGTGTGGCAGAGATCAGCGTGTACTCTCTGTCCAGCCAGCCCATCGACCATGAGGACGGTAGCGGCCAGGCTGGCCGCAAGACCAAAACCTCAGGTGGGCACAGTCATCTCCCGTCCCCCTACGTGGGTCTGTTAGACAGGCCTGTACCCATGCTGTCTGGCCAAATCCTGTCTGTAATTTCAGCCTTCACTCTGCAGCCAGCCCTCCCTGCCCAGGCCTCTCTCTTCCCTCCTTCCACATGGCTCCTATTTCCCAACCCGAGGACAGAATAAACTCTATTAATCCCAAGCCAACCTATGGCCAAGGATATATTATTCTCTTCAGCTATGGTTGTAATGTTGATTTGAGAGTTGAACAGATTTACGGCCTGTTACCTTACACTGTTCTAATTCTGGACGGGGAGAAATGTTGGGCCCTGCTCCGACTCCATGCCTTCACCCTGCTATGCTGATCCCTCGCTGTTCTGGATGTTATTAAGGAGGCCGCTCAAACATAACAGATGAGCTCATGCACCAAGAATTAAACTAGTGTCACTCTGAGGGAAGGAAAGATGTTTATCTTTCTCCTCTCTGCAGTGATCCTTAATAACATCCATCCCATCTAAGAACATAGAACAGGATGTTTCACAGGCAAAAGGAAGTCTGAATAAGCTGTTAAGAAAAAAAAGTGTTCCATCACCTGATCTGTCCTCAGCTGTCAAACAAGCAGTAATATCTGCCTCTTAAGGAATGTTGCTGTTCAAACCAATAAAATCTGCCATTAATCAAAAGAACGACAGTGAAATGTTTCAACCACTGAAATGTCATTAAAACGATGAACAGAATGTGAGGCATGGATCACAAAAAGAGCTCTGCAATCTAATTTGCATATAACAAGAGTTTGATTACATTTCAGCAAGCAAATTTAGCATTTAATTATGTGCACAGAAGATGTTTCTGCATTTCCATATATTTTGTTCATTATTCTTGCTAAGTAGTCAAAACAATTCATGACTGATGAACTGTGTAGAATAGGACAGGAAATTAAGCAAGTCTATCCACACAAGGAGGAAAATTGTGTTTGTGCTCACCTGATATTTGTGAAACGTACACAATATACTGGAAGCATAATTTACATTATAATGGAATTATACTGTGTAACATCTTTTACCTTCCAATGGCAGTGTAAGAACAACATTTACTGAAGTAGTAGATTTCATATTGAGTTTAGGGGGCTTGATTTCACTCCGGACAAATTGCTTCCTATAGGAATTCTTAATTCCAAAAGAAAATTTCATCAGTTTCAGCACTAATAAGGCTGTGACCTTGACGTTCTACTTACCTCTTTCAGGTCACCATGTAATCCCCGTTTCTCTCAGTCCAAGTTTTAAAAAGATGTGTCTGTGGGGAAACTTGCAGATTTGAATCTGTAAGGATCTAAAGATGCCTCATATAATTCTAGACATGTATCCCTGTGTTTTGATGTTTTTCTCTGTGTGTTTCTGTGCTTGCCTACCTCAGACCGCTCCCCAGACATGGATAACTATTCTGAGGAGGACGATGACAGCTACTCGTCAGAGCAGGAAGCCAGTGATGACGCAGTTCATGGCCAGGTCAGTGCCAGAAAATGCTCAGGCGCAGACAAATCTGCAATACCCAGTGAAACTAAATATATATAAGAAATTCAGTCAATAAAATCTCATGTTGCTAAACAAAATTAAAGAGTCAACTTGTCATACTAAACTATTGCATAGTTACATATACAAGAAAAATGCAATAGCAGATTTTTTCAGCAGTGGTTGTCCTTTCAGAACATTTTATTATAATGTATTTTCTACATTTATTTACATTTATGCAGGTAGTAATGTGGGGGCACTTTGATATTGAGATTTCAGATGTTTCATCCACCTTCTCTGTATTTCAGGATCTTTATGATGAAGACGATGAGGTCAGGAAGCCCAAGAAACCCCGGAGGAAAATGATACGAACCACCTCCATGACCAGGGTTAGTTGTGTCCTTTTCCATTTTCCACCACATGGAGTTTCATGCTCGCCAATCATTGACTATGAGAATAACTCAAGACCTGTGTTTGCTGTTGTACAAGCTTTTAAGGGAAAGCACACACTGTGTTCCATTTGTTGAAGCCATTAGGACGGCGTGGATGAGCATGTAAATTAACACTGTGGGTTCACTGGACTGATTCTAATGGTCTTTACATAGAGTGGCTGTGAATGAGTAATCCAGTGGACAGTTACTTGGAGAAATGATAAGCCCAAGCCCAGCTGTCATGCATATTTAATCGTTACAGTTATTTCCTTTTCAGGTTTTTTTTCTCTCTCATAATTACATGTATTTTTCCTGTTACAGCAACCTAACTTTAAGCAGAAGTTTGTGGCCTTGCTGAAGAGGTTCAAGGTAACAGATGAGGTGAGTGTGAAAAGAATGATTGCCTTTGTTTTGATTTGACACCCAGGAGAACATGGACGACGTCAAAGCAAACCATGTGGTGAATTTTAGAGGAGCACAGCATCATTCTCGGTGCACCCGCCTGGAATTTCCTCAGCCTTCTGTTATGAAGTCAGCTGTGAAACGTATCAGTTATTAAATTGCCCTCGGGGCAGGAGAAAATAATCTCAGTATTGACTGTCTGAACAGCATATTGCTACACTACTGCTAATGTGCTCCTGACTGGAGGAGAATCGCCTGTAAAGAAATCACTGCCACAACAGAGGTACAAGCGTCATTATGGTGCTCGGCTGCATTACCTCTGTGCTCATGGATGTATGATTCATACGTTGCCATTAGCAGCGATTCGTATGCAGAATCCATTAACAACCTTATTCTCTACCACTTAATCTAATGATAAATGTAGGCTCATGTGCTTGTCCTAAGTCCTTTTGAATAAATGTTTCTGCAGATCCTACATAATAGCTTGTAATCAGGTCATCAGCTGGACGCCGACCATTTGTGTGCAACAACCCCTAGATGTCCATTAGTACATAATCTGTGTTAGGCCATTATAATGATAATAATTACCATTGAACTGTGAAACCTATAGGAGTAATTGTGATATCCTTGTTTCACCTCTTTCTTCTTCTTTCTGATGTCAAAAACAGGCCACAGATTGCATCAACAAAGATGTATAAAAGATTAGCTTTTAGTTTAAATATGTGGGTTTTCAGACTGGTGGAGGATTTACCTTTTTACTCATCCCTTTAGGTTTACATGTAACTTGAAAAATTGGGACCTGTGTGAGTGATTTAACCTAGTGATGCTTACAAGAGCCTCTTGGCCGTCTGAGTTGTGCGTTGCTGGATGGTTCTGGAAGCTCCAGGTGGCTCGATGATCTTTTATCAAGTCCCCTGTCTCTAATCCCTTCCTTGTGGCTGGGCAGTGTGCAGGGCTACAGCTCTATAAATACATAGCCAGGAGGAGGAGAGGGGACAGACTGTGTTTATCTGCTCCCTGCCAGCTTCTGCACTTATGGAGTGGCATTAATCACCTGATTAGTCCACAAGCCTGCCTGTGTGCAGTTCCTATGATATACATCCCCACTGTGCAGCTGGCAGATCAGCACCTTAGCTCTCCTCTAGCACTCACTTACCTTTTAATTGGCCTGCTTAGGATCAAGGCAGGGAAGTATTTATAGCATAGATTTTCTCATTTTACAGCCTTCAGTGTTCTCGTTCATTCTTTGAGCTCCATTAGCTAAGCTGTGAAAGTGATTAGCTAATGCACAGCACCAGTCACTCCCTACACTTATTTAATCCATGGCCATAATAACAAATCCCTCATTACAGTGTACTGATGTGTTAATGATGTGTCTATGCTGTGCGGCAGGTCCTGGACTCTGACCCAGTCGACCAGACCCAGGAGGTGGAGGAGGATCTGGACTTACTCTACGACAGTCTGGAGGTATACAACCAGAGCGACAGTGGGCCAGAGATGGAGGACAACGAGAGCGTCCTGAGCACGCCCAAGCCCAAACTCAAGTATGTCCGTACTCAACCTCTTTCCCCAAAGGCCATCTTTTCATAAATTGCCTAATAGATATTGAACTCTTTCTGTTCATAACCTGTATATGGTTTTAGTGTGAAACCTGAAATGATAAATAAGATTTGTTGGCAGAAAAAATACAAAGTATTTACAAAATATCTATACCCCCCATAAATTGCAACTGGCTCTTCAAATGGAAAAAAAATGTTGGTTTTCTCTAATTCAGATCTTTGTTTCTGTTTTCAGGCCGTTTTTTGAAGGGATGTCTCACTCCAGTTCCCAGACAGAAATTGGAAGCATACACAGCCAAAAAAGCCAGCAGAGAGAGCTGTCATGTCCCGTAAGTTGATCCCCACGCACTCTATTAACAAACCCGTCTGATGCCTATCAGCCCCACTGTTTACCCATAAAGTTCTGCCCCTCAATTGCTGGAGAGGTTCTTTTTTGTAAACAGTGTTATGTAAAGGAATTGCCACTGGGCACTGTTTAAATGTCTGGTAGTCCTCTGTGCTTATTGCGGTTTAGGGATTCCCAAGCACCATGATACTACAGGCAAGATATTCTGAGCATTAGCGCAATGACGCCCACCAGCTCCCACCCGTGCAGAATAGGTTGGGGACCTAGAGTCCTTACCCTGTTCACCCCTACAGCCCTCCAGTATTTATAGGGACTGACACCGAATGACCTCTCCACCACCATCAACACACACACACACACACACACACACACACACAGACACAAATATGCTCCCATGCTCAGAGAGAAGATTGGATGGAGCAATCCCTGAACTCGTACTCAGAGATTTATGGCCCATTGGAAACAACAAGGGCAGAGAAAGAGAGACATGTTGAGTCTGATGGCGAGAGAGAGGGAGTGCTGTTTATAAATATCTGGGAATCCATTTTAGCCTGTAATAAAACAGCTCGGAGCATTTCAGACTGCTATAGCCCTCCATTTTGCTCAATAAATGTCTCCAGTCTCACAGGCAAAATGGAAAGTCTTTGATCTAATATTGAAATGAATTAAACTAGATGCACTTAAACACTTTTAGTCAAGTTAAGGGTTTGTGTATTAGTAGGCAGCTGTAGTGAAACACACCGAAGCTTTTAGAGATATTAATACTCGCCAGCTCCACCACTGTCTGTGGAGCTACCACTGTGAAATTAGTCAGTTACGCATCCTAAGACTGGTCAGTCTTGATCTGAGCAGATGGAGCATAGCGCTCCCATTTGGAGCTGTGAAATGTTGTCATTTATATTCACCAGAGAAGTGACTGACCTCTGTGGTTAAAAATGGTCTAATGTGTGTTTACCCTGCAGAGTGGAGACTTTCTGACTGTGGACAGATGCAAAGTGCAAGGGGCCCGGTATCAAGATGACAGCATCACAGATACAACTGTTGGGGTATGAACAGCAGCAGTTTTTTTTTTTTTCTTAAACTAAATCTCCCTTGAGCATTTTTTTTCTTTTCCAGCCCCCTACCCTCTCCACTTGAGTGCCCTTTCCTCCCATAGGTCTTAGTTGTTTTCCAAGAAAAAGCAAAGAGGGAGGGAGTTTGCAAGGGTAGGCAAACCAAATGGCACAGTCATCCATTATGGATCAGTAGAGCAGACAAGGCATCCCCATGCTGGATAAATCCTGACTGATGAGGATTGAAAGGGGGGCGTTTGTGTTTGTTGTTGTCTTTGTGCTGTCGGGTCAGTCTAACCTTGTTCGTCTAACCCCAGCCCCCCCTCTGAGCGCGGGGCAGCCGGCTCAGCACACTGCTCCACTAACCCAATTCAAACGGAATATCTGATCTGCAGGAACAGTGTATCCTCAGCCACCTGCTAAGAGACCATGACTTTTTATCTCGTCTGTCATGGTGGGCTCGCATCATTATCTCCAACCTCAACAGCTAAGTTCAATTATTCACCAGGCCTACACCTCTCTACCCCCCTCCCCGCCTCATCTCTTTCAACTGTTGCCCTTAAAATGCTGACTGTGGACGCAGCACACACAAAAACACAGAAAGAATACAGAATGCACCCGAAGCCTGAGAGAGAAACCGGTGCAGTTTGATGAGACATGACAGTGCCTGTGTTGTATGATAAACATCAGTATTGTCCTCTTACAGCCGTCGTGGCTCATCTTTGCTCTCCCCCCTCCCCCAGGAGCCAGAGAGTGGCGACAGCGGGCTAGGGCCGGTGGAGGTGAGCAGCTGGGATGTCAACACTGAACGGATGACCAGCACTGTTGGCAAGCTCTGCAAGACAGAGTCCCAAAACCACATGTCTCCCAGGTACACTGCTGATCACTACATCTGGAAACATGCACACAGCATAGTGTTATGTATGTTCAAGTTTCTTTTTTGTATCTTTTTTAATGTGTCATTTGGAATGGGTGTTTCCTCAATAGTTTTTAGGTCCCTTGCTCTCTCTGTCATGTATTTTGAGCTCCTTGCGTTTCGTCTCCTCCCCAGTAAAGTGGAGAACAGGCTGCAGAGGCGTCCTCGCAGCACCTCCATGAAAGACAGACAGAACTCCAAGGCCCAGAGCGACAGGACCAGCAGCATGGAGAGCGAGTGCTCCCCAGACTCACGACTCATAGCACAGGTAAACAACTCACAGATGTGTTCTTTACATCTGTTTTCAGTCCAGTGGAAATTTGCTGGCTTCTGTCCATCTCAAACTCTCTGCTTCTCATTTGTCTCAAAGGTTCCCAGGAAGTCCGTGTATGACCAGCTGAACCAGATCCTCATCTCAGACGAACGCCTACCAGAGAGCATCATCCTCATCAACACCATGGAGTGGCAAGGACAGGTGTGTGTTTTTCTCTGGCTTCAATCATAAACTCCCTTCCCTTCATCTCTTCATATATGCAGTAGGAGCACTTGGGTCATGCAGGATAGGGTTTTCTTGCTAGCCATGCTACAAGCATTTCCTGACATTATTGCAAAAAGACAGAAGAACAAAATTGTTGGGAGAGCATGTTTTTCCTGCTTTCTTTGCAACCCGATCAACCCTGCCTCTTGTATATCCATTAACCCGTCGTGTCCCTCTCATGTGTGTTTCTGTGCAGTATGTATCCGAGTTGCTCCATGAACAGGGCCAGCCCATTGTGTCCACCTGCTCTGCTGCTGATGTTCAGGCTGCCTTCAACACCATCGTTACTCGCATCCAGAGATTGTGAGTCACATACATACATACACACGCACTGGTTGAACGACATGAGCCACCAGAAAGTGTGATCTTGTTGAATGTTATTTTGGAGTATGTTTATGGTGGCTCGCTGCCAGAGAATTCCAGGACGCTATCGCTCTTGCCGCTGAAATGCTCTCTGTCTGTGAACCCATTCTATCAGAATGTGCCTGTTTTCCCATGAAAACATGAAGTTCAGCCTTCTCTCTTTCTTGGATCCATCTGCTTGGGCTGCCATCTCCTCAGGAAGACATGTCAGTGGGAGACGAGGCTGTCTCCGTCTGCTATGCCGCTTCTGTTAAACCTGATTTCTCTTTAATCCAGTGAACTGCAACTTTTCCACTCTTTACACACCTGCTCCTCAGTCAACCTGTTTACTCCAGCTGGGGCCGTGTCATGTAGAGCCATGCACGTCTCTGATGTTGACATGTTTGCTCAGTGCTGCTTTAGCTGAGTTTTTCCTCCAATGTTGTCACTGAGAGTAAATAGACATTTTAAAACCCACATATCAAGGTCCCATTCTGCTATTAGACAGTAGAATCTTATTTTATGAACCTTTAATGTCACAAATCCTGTAGCATTTAGTTACAAAGCCCATAAGACAGTCCTTAAAACAACTGAAATATTTTATAGCATGTAATTACTTGAAAGACGTAAAATTTTGTTTGTGATTGTAGGATTAGGATCTAAAAGCTGTTGCAATATTTGGTTTCACTGGAGAAAGACTTGCAGATACTTGCAAGTACCTGGTATTGCAAATGATAACATATGACATAATCTGGCTCTCAAGAAAGGTATGACCAGTTTTAAACCAGGAAAAACCCTGTTGAGATATGAATCCTTCTTTCAGATTCTCTCACACACCCTCTCTGAACCACATCTTTCATGATGTGGACCTCTTTCTCGTAATTACTCATTCCTTCTCTCCTTATCTTAACCCTTGCAGCTGTAACTGCAACGCACAGACACCACCGACGATGAAGGTGGCGGTGGCAGGCGACCAGAGTTACCTTAGCACCATCCTGAGGTTCTTTGTGGAGCAGCTGGCCAACAAGACACCTGACTGGCTCAGTTACATACGCTTCCTGGTGATCCCCATAGGTGCGTCGTCCAGGATTAGTACAAATACCAGCCTAACATGCTGCCTATTTTTAGCAATGTTTTATATATAAAGATTCTCTCTGCACTCCTGCACAGGTTCTCATCCCCTGGCAAAGTATGTGGCCTCCTTTGACAGCAGGTTCAACAGCATTTTTATGGACACTGCATGGAGGGAGCTGTTCTGCAGGACGGAACGGCCCGCCTCAGGTAGGATGCACAGCGCAGGTGTCTGACTACAAAGCAAGTCTAATGTTCAGCCAACTTGAAAGGGAAAGAAATGGGGTCAGAGGATGGGTCAGGGGCTGATGGATGGGAAGAATCCAATTGCAAAAGACAGCTACAGCCTGCTGCAGTGTAGGGAATGGCTCTGCATCATGGCACTACTACTCCTCCTCCCTGTACACTGTCTGCTGCTGCTTAAGAAGACCACCAGGCTGTCAGAACTCTGACTCAGATATTTACCCCAAAGGTCGTCAAAATGGATTGTAACATTAAAAGTAATTTCTTGTTCATACATCATCATGAGAACATACATCCTTCCTGTCGCTGTGTTTTTTCTTCACTTTCTGTGTATCTCTTATGGTCTTAGCTTTAAAGCTCATTACCATTTGTCATTTACAACAAGAGATTTAAAATATAGGATTAATCCAAGAGACAGAAACAAAGAGATTTGTATTATTAATCTGTTTATTTTAGGACTATTCTGTAGAATTAAAGCTCTTTTTCTATTAGATTTGAATTTATTTTTACACCCGCTTGCAGTTTGTAAGTCTTACAATTGTTTGCTCACACGCACATCCATGTTTAAGCTTCTGTTCCCATCCTTCTCCTCAATTCTCACTTGCTCTGCCCAAACAAGCCTGATAATCCTCACCCATCCCCACTTATCAATTCACTTAATTTACACCCAGTAGGTGCAAGAGTTACAGTCCATGTTGAATCATCTCAAAAGTGGTTGCAAGAAAAAAATAACATATAAAAAAAAATAATCCTCCTGGGTCCTCCATCTTTTTCTATAAGTCTTTTATCCTTGACATTAGCTGCCATACCAACACAAAAGACAGTGTTTGGATAGGAATGGCTGAGTGCTTTCTTTCACGAAGAGAATTAGTTTAAGCTGCAGAGAGACAATAGGTCAAAATAAATTGACATTCAAAATCAGCCTGTCCACATTTCAAGTTGCCAAAGATGTATGCTGGGCTTCTGTTTGGCACACAATTCGTCTTGTGTGTCATACGGCAGACTTCACCCACGTTTTAATGACATTTTACACTCGGCACCCCCCCCCATCTCCTTAATTCATCGGAATGAAAATGATTGATGCATAATCTTGTAGCGTTCTGCTGTTCGTGAAAATGAGCATTCGCGTCGATTGTCTTGCAGCTTGTTAATCAGACATGAAACGGGAGAGGCGCGCTGTTAACAGCCTGTCTCTGCTCCCTGCAGATAACATAGATGTAGCAGGACGAGTCGTTCAGTATCTGGCCGGTGCCAACGTGTCCCACCAGTTCCCCATCTCAGAAGCCATGCTCACCTACAAACAGAAGAGGTAAAGTAACTTTAATTATTTAAGTCTGAGCGTACTCATGTACTGCATATGTTTGTGTGCATGTATGTTTTTGTGCTTTTTTTGTGTGTTCTCTTTTTAAGCATGCCTGTGTTGGAATGATCTCTAACTTGGAGTACTGATATTAATGTTCAGTATGTCTATTTTCTCATTGAAAATTAGTCCTAGAACAAATATGGCTACAACTGATCATCAGTTAATCTGCATGAGGAAGATGTTTAAATGCATATGCATGTAAGCAGGCACATATATTAAACACACACATACAAGTGGCTGTGATGTGTGACGATAATGATCCGCAGTTCAATTGTCACTGTAGAGTCACATCTGTTTATTCTGACATAAACAAGTCCACTGTTTGATAAAGAGTTAATGGCTGATTATTAAATGTGATCATTTCTTTAAATCAGCGCAGGCCTCTGCTTCTACAAAGTCCAACATCAACCTAGTCGTCTCACAAACACACACACACGCACACTCTCAACAGACAGTCTATTGCATTTCTGTGTGCATTTGTTTGTTTTCTTTCTGAGGATTGACCAAACCCTTCCCCTCTTTGTAAGAGTGGCTTCCTATTGGTCAGAAGGTACTAAATACAACACACAGTTTTAACACTGTTGCATTCCTTCTTCCCCCTTTCCCCCTTTGATTTGCATTCAAGGAAAAGGAGTTTGTATTTTGATTTTTACATCAGGTATCTAATTCAACTCTTGTTTTGTTTTGACTTCCTTATTTTCTCTCCTCCATTTGGCTTGAGCTCCTTGCTGTGTCTTAACATTTCCCTTTTCACACTCGATACTCACTGTGACTTCACTTTGCACTCTGTCCTGACGTGTCTTTGGTTCGGTGTGACTTTTGATTCTTCTGTGTTGTTGCTGTGAAGATTTGCCTAACAACCTTTAAAACAACCCCAAATATACACAAAGTGGAATAGTTTTCTGGCTCATACATCCAGTAATATCGGTGCATATGCAATGTTAAATGAACAGAAGTCATTTTGATTGACCCACAAGCAAACCAGTTAAATTTGTGTTTCAGATTTTATTTTGAGCTGCCCAGATCTCAGGACGTGTATTGATTTGCCCTTAGGAGTGGCTACATAATTATGAACTTATACTCAATGTTATTGACTGCTTTGACTACTGCAAGGCCAAAGGAATATTTCAAAAGAAATATTTGACATTAACATTGGTAATGTTAATGTGATATTTCCCACTCATTCTAATCTGCATGGATACTACTAACTCTGAAACCCATATTTCTCCATGTATGCATAAATATAACAAAGTAAAGTAATACCTACATTTACAAAAGATTGGCAGTTAAGTTTAATATATCGTTTGCCCCCATATAACTGTTATTTTCAGAAGTTATGTTACAGCTTGTGATACTACACTTGATGTGAAAACTTCCTGTTTACACTGCTGATTGCTTTTGACTGGACAGCGATTCATATGTTTCCGATTTACACACTACTGAAGTCTTAACTTGTTAAGACATTTCTTAATTTTAATGGTGCAGCCAGATTTAGTAAATCACCAGGTTGAACCTAGCTAGATGTTACAAAGAAATTAGGAAAGACTTGTCACACAAAGTTAGCAATGGATTTACGATCAGCTGGTGCAATTCAATCCTGGTGGGTTTTGTTTAGTGGTGGTGTTGCTTTGCAAAATCTTTACCTTGCAATATGTAACATCACTGAAATATAATAATGTATAACGATATAATACAGCACTGACGCCCAAGGTGGTAAGATTGCTGGGGACTGTGGTCCTGTATCTGCACTGGAACGGGAGCCAGCAGCGTCCCTCGTCCTTCCGCTGTTTGCTGTGGGTGCGATCTATTTCGCAGGCTGATGAAAGACTGGGAGAGAAAGACCGGCTAGTTTAGGAGGTGCAGAACATTTGGACATCAAGACATTTGCAGAAAGATGACACAATCTCAGCTCTACCCTGCCGGATCATTGGGTGCATCTTTGCTTATTTGAATCTTTTATCTTGAATTTTGAAGTCGTCGCTGCTTGTGTTAAACTTTAACTGACAATGACTGGCGTCCTGTTTTTCCCCATCTTTGTAAAGGCATGGGCCCAAACTATCACTTTTAGTTCCATGTATAAGTTTTCCGAGTACTGGCTGATAAGAAAGACCCCGTCTTTTTTTGGTTGTAAGGAGCGGTCCTCTCATTCATCTCATTGTAACGTGACCCCAAGATGACCCCATTCCATCCGAGCCAGTCATGTGCCATTTCTGCTGCGATGGGACATGGTGCAGCCATCTTCCCTCCAGGACCATTGAGTGTTTATGTGCACCTCTGGAGTGTTGAAGTGTTAAAACCCACCTCTGGTCATACTCACAGCCTCTTTACTCTCTCTCTCTGTTTACAGCCCTGATGAGGACTCCTGTCAGAAATTTGTGCCATTTATTGGGGTAAGAATTTTTTTTTTCCTATGCAAAGCTGCCATTGTTCATTCATTCTGTGTTTAATTTAGTTTCACACTGAAACCTTTTATATTCTTGCAGGTTGTGAAAGTTGGGATTGTGGAGCAAAGCCTCTCAACTTCAGGTAAGGAAGGGCATTTGTTTTAAAGGTGTGGTAGTATTGTGTCAGGTAAGTGTGTTCAACATTTTACTGTTGATTCTATGTGCTGAAGCAGAAATCTAACGAAACAGACGTCATTGACTGGATACAGATCAGGAAAGGAGAAAAAACCCCAATATTGTTTGATGTATTTACTTTGATTATGTCTAGAATTGATGTATTTCCACACAAGCAAGCAATACACAACATAGTGTTTAGATTTACTTTAAAGCTTTATGTATCAGACTATTTTTATCCCCAACTTGCAGTGGACTCAGATGATGCGATGGGGGTCAACACAAGCATCCTGTCCTCCCCAACGCCCCCATCGGCCGGTCCATATGGGAAGGAGATTGGGGGCACCCCCCCACAGTCTCCCTCTGTGTCCACCGCCCTTTCTGGAGCTGGGTACGACAAGACACACAGTTATCGGCAACAAAACCACATCCTATTTTTTTCTTTCTCACCCTGAGCCGTGTTTAGTAGCAAAGTGATGTACAAATGAAACAAGTTTCTCTGCAGTGATTCTGACTTTGCCTGTTTTCCTTCGTAGTTCTCCGTGTTCGGGCAGTGAAGTGATGGGGCTCCAGGTGGACTACTGGACATGGCAAGGCCCAGAGAAGAAGAAAGAGGGAGAGAAGAGAGACGTGGGACTGAAGAACACGCTGAAGAGTAACTTCCGTTCACTGCAGGTCAGCCGGCTGCCTTGTGGAGGGGAACTCACCCCTCCACCCAGCATGGCCATGACTGTAGTCACCAAGGAGAAGAACAAGAAAGGTACGCTTTGGAAAAAATGACTGACACACCCACATGGAAATCAAAGTAAATGAAAACATTGTACCTAGTGATCACAAAACATTACTATGTTGATGTGTAAGCAGAACATGAATGTTCTGAATATTTAGCCAGATTGCATTTGTCTTTTTTTACTCTGCTCTTGGCCTCAATGCCCAAAAAAATGTGACAAATCTTTCTGGTTCTAAAATTGTCCGTACATAAGACAGATTTCTTTTATAATGGAGAAGGGTACTCCATCGATTTAGCATTGCAGTCCTATTCCTAACATTGTCAGACTCAAGATGAGAAAGAAACAAAGGATCAAAATGGATGCAGCAGAACCAGAGATTTCTTCTTTCTTGTCAAATCCTGGTGCCTACAATACCCACAATGCAACTCAATTCAGGTGTGTTATGCTAGTAGAGGCTTATGTAGCCTTGATCCGCTAGCCTCAAGCAGAGACGAGGAGTGGGCTACAGAGGTCTGGTGAGCTCACTTCTTTCTAACTCCACCCCCCACATTTTTTCATTTTCAAACTCAAGTGATATCACCTGAGGCATTTATCGGACTTCACACTGCTCCCTCTGGAGCCACAAAAGGCTTTACACAACTTACATGTGCAGTATTATTCCCCAAGACCTGTAAACTCACTTTCATGTAAAATCGTTGGAGTTCCCCTTTATGTACAAAAAACAATGTGTGAAGAAAATGTGTTTTTTATGCCTCGGCTGACTCCCGGTTTCCCTTTCCAGTGATTTTTCTCAGCAAGAAGCCCAAGGAGAAAGAGCTGGACTCTAAGAGCCAAGTGATTGACGGTATCAGCAGGTTGATCTGCACAGCCAAGCACCAGCACACGATGCTGAGAGGTGAGGCCGATGTGCAGACACAACCTCGCAGCTGAAGTTATACTGCCATCTGGTGTTGATGTCAGGACCTTCCTCAATATTAAATCCAATCTGAAATTTTAAATGTGTTATTCATTTATCTGTGTATTTAACTATTATCCTTTTCCGTCCTTAGTCACTATTGATGGAGTGGAGTGGAATGATGTGAAGTTTTTCCAGCTCGCTGCCCAGTGGCCAACACATGTCAAGCACTTCCCGGTGGGAATCTTTGGTTACACTAAGCCTGTGTGACCCTGGCCACCATCCACTCAACCACCACCAGACTCTCCGCTGCACTTGTCTCACCGAGAGGCTCCAGAGAATTAGAGGAAAAGCCAGTGGGCCCCCGGCAGTAATAGTTTTCCTGTGGAAATCTTAATGACTCACAACCAAGTGTTCAATACACAAATTTCATGTTGTCAATTTGATGTTTTTGATGTTGTTGGGTGTTGTTGTTGTTTTTTACACACTACAAAAAGAACAAGTACTATTTTGTAAGATTTGTGCTACCGCCTCGGAGGTATTTTGAGGTTTTTGACAATTTGCCACATTTCGATAATGGCAGCTGTGTTTGCACTTTGTTTTTGTTAACATTTTATTATTTCTGTGAAATCCTACATTTATTGTTACTCTATAGACAATGGAGGAGTGTGATGGTGATGTGCAGTGGTGTGTGTGTGAGATTGAGACCGTGTTTGTGTTTGTTGTTGACAGTTGGAATATTGCTGTGAATCTCGATGGAATCCTTCTAACTCAGTGCTCAGTTTTCTTACTCGTCCCTTTACTTTCTCAAAAACACTTTTCTAGAAAGGAACATAAAGTTCTTTTTGCCTCGTTGCTTTTAAGCACACAGTGTACCTAAAGCAAATCAAAAAAACAACTCAAGCAAGGTATTTTTGGAGGTAGCTATAATGAATGTAGCTATGACGCATTTGTAACATGTAAGCAGTTCATCAAATCAGTTCGTTATTGTAAGTGCTGAAGATTTTGTATTGGTGTTAGTGTACAATCAGACTGTACAGTAACATCCACGTAGAAGCAGGGTAACATGACACACACATAACCACATATTTCAACTATCAACAGCTGAATGCCAAATTAAGTTGTGACTGTATGAACTGTCTTATTGTTTCAAGGTCCTGCATTGTTTTTTCCAGTTTCCCAGCTGCGTTTTCCACGTGTTGTAATTGGACCTTCTTGGGAGTAGTTTTAGGTTTTAACATTTATTTGGTAAACATGGCCACCGCGTGTTCAGCTTGATATACTGGCTTACCTGAAAGGACGTCTCACAGACCTGCAGTAACTTAGCAAATACTGGATTTCTCCAGATGTGCAGTGATGTGCCAAAATCAAGTTTGTTTTACAGTAGAGCTCTTGGCTTGACCAAACTTCATGGTATGTTCAATTGAAAACTAAAATCATACATTTTAATGCATTTGTGGTTCCCGTGGAGATCAGTATTAAGATTACTGAGTTATTCCTTTTGACAAATTTGCCAGTTAGTGCTCCACATTCGGCCATATGTAAAACCATTAAGCATTTACAAGATGTGTGCAAACCCTAACCAAGCAATTACCGTTGTGTCCTTTTAATACAGCTTCACCGTGGCTGGACATGCAAGTAGTACCAAGCCTAAAACATACAGATAGGTTGGTCATTAGTGTTGTGTAGGCCTGTTGTGGGAAAGTTACAGATGAGTTGGTCTGACTTGAAACATGCTTTGACAGCAGTGTTGAGCGCAATGCAAGTAATGAATTGCTTTTAAAATAGGATGTGTAGGAAGTGTATGGAGTCTTGCCAGATGTCCAAGTCACTGCCTATGTGTGTCTGTGTAGGTGTGCTGTATGTTTGATGGTACTCCCTGAATAGTGTTACGTGAAACTTTTGCAATAGGAAACCTTTGGACAAAGGGCCTTCTGTATGAGTTTGTTGTTGCTTTTTTATAAAGTGAAGACTTACAAGCTTTGATAGGCTGGCTTTTTTAGTATTATATATAAATATATACAAGATGTTTTATTGTGAATCGCAAATCCCCCTTCCACTAAATTGAAAGCACAAATAGCTTACTTTTATTTCTTGACATAAATGCCAAATATATTTCCAGAACTCATAACTACGAAGTTGACTTGTACAATGCAAACACTATTGGGTATGTAATTTCTCATACATTTCCCTCACTTTGTAATGCACTTTCATGTGGTTTTACACATTTTAGCTCAAATTGGGACACACTTTGGTTTTGAGGTGAAGTGTTAGAGGTGTTATATTTGAAATGTAAACCACTACCTATAGTTAAGAGAAGGCCGTTCTTTTCAAAATGACCCTTTTTCATAGGGATGTTGTTTATGTTGATGGGTTCAAGCGCCCTGTGAGGTCTGAAAAACCGTCATGCTGTCTGTTACTTACTGTTTTGCCACTTGATGTTGAAACGCTTATTTTGCAGCTACCACCATATGTGTCTGCCTGTGACTATACAGTCAAGTTTTCTTGTCTCCTGCTTTTAGAAGGGTTCACTATCTTCTCTTAGTTGGGAGACCTGCTGGCCCTTACATATTTGTAAACTTGGGCTGTGAAGTGTTAGCCAGGGCAGAGTTGTTTGAGGGAATTTGTCGTGCGAGTTAGCCTTTTAAATACTCAATGGGCATAATGACAAGTCTATTTCAATGTATTTTACCTTTTTTTTTTTTGCCCTAAATCTAGAGGTAGCATGGGGGTGTTTTACAAGACTGGATCAATGAGCAGGCATGCTAACTTTGTCACCAATATTTAGCACTGCAAAAAAAAAAAAACTCTTAACATCAGTGTTAATGTTTTTCATTAATGGTCAACATGCCATCTCATTGCTCTCGTTACTTGAAATGCCACCCAGTGTCTTTGCACAAACCCTATTTTAAATGACATGACAGTATTTTTAAATTTACCACTAAAAATATGGGTTACTCTGCATGTTTTACTATAGATGTAAATATGTTTTGGATTTTTATATTGTTTTGTTTCTTTCCATGCTCTCACAAGCAGTTGTGTTTAATAAAATTTTTAATCTTCTGTACAAAGAGCTTGACTTTATTCAGATTTTCTCTCCGAACAGATAATTTGATGTCATCGTGAGGACCAAAATAATTATAATACAAGGTGATTATAAGCAAGAGATGACAGTCTCCAGACTCATGTTGTGTCATTTAGCTTGAGATTGAGGGCAGGCTGACGTAACTCTTCATCGGAGGCAGCGGTTTAATCTTGCGTCCTGCCCACCCTCCCTTCCTCTGCCACAAGCCGCTCGAAGGGCGCACGCCAAACCAGCGATTGCGACCAGCTTTGCCAATGATCTGTTTATTGTGGTCAACGTTGGACACGCGACCCACCGTTACCATGCAGGTCTCCAGTACCTGTGTGTGTAAAGAAGACAACAGTCAGTTCAGAGCAGAATATGGTTTTAACTTGGCAGGTGAAATCTTAATCCAGATAACCTCACCTGAACCTGCTGCTTCGAAGGAAGCTGGACGATTGCTGTTCCATTTACTTTACGGAGCAAAACGCCACTTGTACCTGGAAACCAAATGAAGCACAACATTCAGTTTAGGAATTATGAGGAACCACATTTTCTAGCAGCTATTACCTTGTTCAATCTCTGTCATGAAACTCACAAGGATACACAGGAACAGAACAGAGCTTAATGCAAGTATATAATAATACAACAAATATCATTTCTTCACTGTCATATTTACGTAATGAGGTGGATGTACATGTGTGCATTAATAAGTACTGCATTACAGTAAAAGGTCCCAATATACAGCTGAAACAATTAGTCAATCGATTTGTTGATCGACAGAAATGATTCCAATAGTTTTAGGTCATTACAAATTAATCATCTTTGAGTTTTGGACTGATGTTCTAAAAAAATATTCCATTAAGCAGCAATGAAAGTTATCAGTAGATACAGCCCTAACTGTATATACACACAAAAGGAAGAGTCTAAACATGCAATACTAGTAACATATGCACATAATAGATTACCTGCCGCACGAATGTACTCGGATCCCTTCCCTGGTTGTATCTCCAGGTTGTTCACCAGTGTCCCCACAGGAAGAGCTCCCAGTGGGTAGGCATCCCCCTCATTAGCTGAGACTGCACAGTAAAACAAAAGGATACCGTTAAATTTTGCGTTAAATACAGATTGTCCGAAATCTATCGAATCTTTACTTCCATCATCTCGAGTGAAGGTTTGGGGGATGACGAACCAGAGTGGATCTTATACCTGCCATGCGTCCAATAACTCCAGATGTTTTAATGATGTCTCCACTCTGCATGTTCTCTGTAGCAATAATCCATCTTTTCCGGTTGCCTCCAGCTACGAGGGCGATGTCAGCAGATCTGTGGAGACAACACGGACTGTGACGACCAGCTGTATGCTCATAACTTTTAGTATACACGTTAATACTGTGCTGAAAGCTGCTCTCACCTGCAGGGGTCGTATCGCACTTCAACAACCTTCTCTTCAAAGGGCTTGGCCTCTTTGTTTGGTTCATAGTGCAGTCGCTGAAAGTCTATCCACCGGTATCTTTGTTTATGGCCACCGCCGATGCCGTGTGTCCGTATCCTTCCTGTGTGGCAGAAAGAAAGATGAGCAGCTCTTTTCACTCGTATCACAGCTGCTACGAAAGCAAATACATCACAAAGTGCCGTCAGCCCTCTGCCCGAGGCTGAACTTGACTTCGGATTGATGAGTTAGGTGGAAACCTGAGGGAAAATTATTCTTAGGTGGTTCTCATACTCATAAACGATCAAACAGGTGCTTGATTTCATATGTCAAACAAGGGCTGCAGCTAATGGTTATTCATAACAATTCATTATTGAATATTCTGCCGATTATTTTCTTAAATACTTGATTCATCATTTGGTCTATAAAATCTCAGAAAATGATAAAAAAAAATTAAAAAAAAAATCTTATAGCCCAAAGTAAAATCTTCAATTTGCTTTGTTTTGTCCAAGCAATAGTCCACAACCCAAAGATATTCAGTTTGCTATCACATAAGACAAATGACAGCAGCAAATTCTCGCAACTGAGAGGCTACAATTACATGTTTGGCATTTTTGCTTGAAAGAATATTAAAATGAATCGATTATCAAAACAGTTGCCGATTAATTTTCTGTTGATCAACTAATCAATTAATCGTTTTAGCTCTATTTCAAACCCTCTTTAAGAATTGTGAAATCTTTTTTCTATAGAACAATTTCAGTTTCAGACTACTGTACATAACCTGATACAGGTTTATATCAAAAGCTGGAGTAACGCTGACAGCCTACAGACTGTTTCAAACTCTGCCAGATTTTAAACCTTTATTCTATTTCTGAAAACAGGGAAAAGGGCAGTTTCACATTTTTACTCTGTTCAGATCACATAAGTCCAGGTCTATTTGTAAAACCTTCTGCACATATGCCAGTTAGGCCTCGACTAGATTGACACTGAAGGCCTAAAGGCTGTTTTAAACTGTTTGAGATTTGTACGCTTTTAATCTATTTGTGAAAACGGAACAAAGGGCAAATCCAGACCTCACCCTCGCTTGTATGTAAACACACATCCACTCATCCTATTCTGCATTACACCGACTACACTCTGTACCTGAGTGATCTCGGCCTCCGGTCTTTTTCATTCCTATGGGTCTGATGGTGTACTTCTCCCTCTGCTTCCAAAATGTCTTGTTCTGCCCCAGAGAGGCTGTGGCGAGGAAGCCCCTGCATTGTCCGACTGTCCTGGGCGCCCGAGGTCCCAGCTTAGTCTGTGCGACTGCCTGTCAACACAGAAAATCAACACAGCTTGTTCGGCGGTTGTGATGTCGTGATGATCCAGATCTCCGGCACGACTGACGGGCGGCGGGTGTTTACCTGAGAGGACAGCAGAGCAGGCTGGGAGAGAGTCAGGGAACGCAGAGCTCGGGTTAGACACGACAGCGCCATCCTGACAGAGCCAAGAGCAGAGGAGGGGAGGGGGAGGAGGAGGGGA